>JAQBSW010005976.1:0-52553 GCA_029291075.1 Eudiplozoon nipponicum
GGATGTTGAAGGTTCGATAATGCCATCAGAAACTAATCTGTTTATTTCATCCCGGATAAATATTTCATCCATTCGATTGTACCTTCTTGATTTCGTAGCAATAGGCCTCCAGTTAGCAGTCAAATGGTGGAAAAGAGGCGGGGACGTAACAGATGCAGGTTTCAGTAAACAGACGGTGAATGGCGATTTATGACCACCAAAAGAGATATTTACACTTTTATGCAATCCAAGGGAGTCATGACCGAGGAGTACGTCAGTACAAAGATCAGAAAGTATAGATAGCTTGATATTTTGATAAACACATGATTTGTATTGAATCGACACAAAACAATGGCCTTTGGTATGACTCTAAAATGATCTAGACGCCATGGTTATTGTTTCTTGAGAGGAGTGAATTTTCCAATTATTTTTCAAAACGAAGGCTTCTGATACATAACTACAGGAACTGCCTGTATCAAAGAGAGCATGACAATTTATGTTATTGACTTCTAGATTTATTACACATTTGGTGAGACAATCAGGAGCAGCAGTTGCAGATATGGTAGGATGAAGCGTCGAAACCACTGGGCGGTGATTCTTAGAGCGGCATACCTTTTGAAAATGTCCTTTGTTTTCACAACTTTTACAGAAAGCGTTTCTCGCCGGACATTTCCATCTTAAATGATAATCGTACCCACAAAAGTCACATTTTTTTTAACAGCAGCAACAAGATTATTTGTAGATTTATCGGAGGTTGATGAAGGACTGAGTGGCTGAACCGTTGCAGTGTGTGCAGAATTCAAACAGTTTTGATATGATAATGATTGCTTTTCCGCCATTTCGAGACCACGTGCTTGATCAAAAGCCGCTTGAAAATTAAGTGAGTTGTGTTCTAAGAGACGTTTTCTGATTGAATTGGACTGGATTCCATTAATGAAGGCATCGCGCAGAGCATCGTCTCGATTTTCCTCGGCCGTAGTTGGTTTGAAATTGCATTCCCTAGCTAACGATTTCAGAATCTGAACAAATTGATCGCATGTTTGTTCATTTTCTTCTTTAGTAGTCGCGAGTATATGACGAACAAAGACTTCATTTTTCGGTCTGACATAGAGATTCATTAGAGTTTTGATAGCATTATCATACGTATCGCAGTCAACGATGTGTTCATATACGTTAGGAGAGACGTAGGAAATAAGAGTGTCTAATTTATCCGGATTCATGGATTCGACTGATTTCAGGAGACCACAGAATGTACGATACCAATGATTCCATTGTTTTGCTGCATTTGGTTAACTAGGTTCAACATCAAATCTTTCTGGCCTGAGTAGGCGTTCCATGATTGGTTTATATGATGAATAAATTGTTCTGAATCACAGTAACAAGCACAGCAAACGGGCAGATTGAGTCGAAAACCAGAAGAAAGAGTCGCCTAAAATATTAGGCTTTATTCATCATATAATGCAGATATACATGCTAAAAGACAAAGCAAAACATGTTAGTATACGAACGGTGTGAATATAAATGTGTGTACAAATAAACAATCATATCACGTCGCTTTGTCATAAGCTATATGACGTTAGCTTCACTATTGCAGATTTACACATTCGTCTATGAAATTGTACCGTCCTATTATCCTACATTCGTGACCAAAATATATAGTGGTTAAAGGGCATAATACCGGCTCCTACTGATGAGTCACCAGTAAGCACGAAACGACTGCATGAGCTTATACTTTCCGTTCATGCTGCATTTGGTTTATCCTTCTGGTCACCACTGAAATAATTTGTTACTAGGTTCGCAACACCTAATACATACTTGCATATATATTAGTTCTCCGTAACAAACAGTATTTAACTGTTAAGTATTGAATTGAATGATGTCATGCTTACCGCGAAATGTGATAACTGATATCTATCCAGGCCAGTGTGTATGGATTTACTGGAGTAACAGGTGTTCAGTAATGGTTGAAATTCTCAATGTCGGTGAACTATAGCATATATTGATATCCATCATGTTTGTACCATGTACTGACATGGGAAACAGTATTACTATCAGGTACCTTTTCGGGACAATAATGTTGGTATCGATTACTAACACAATAGTCATAGTGTAAGTATCCTTTAAAGACTCGGTATATATATTATATAGTGTGAGTTAGCGTTGACGTCGCATTGTCGTAGACTATATGATTTTAGCTTCACTGTTGCAGATTTACACATTCGTCTAGGAGATTGTACCGTCCTATTATCCCACATTCGTGACCAAAATATATAGTGGTTAAAGGGCATAATACCGGCTCCTACTGATGAGTCACCAGTAAGCACGAAACGACTGCATGAGCTTATACTTTCCGTTCATGCTGCATTTGGTTTATCCTTCTGGTCACCACTGAAATAATTTGTTACTAGGTTCGCAACACCTAATACATACTTGCATATATATTAGTTCTCCGTAACAAACAGTATTTAACTGTTAAGTATTGAATTGAATGATGTCATGCTTACCGCGAAATGTGATAACTGATATCTATCCAGGCCAGTGTGTATGGATTTACTGGAGTAACAGGTGTTCAGTAATAGTTGTAATTCTCAATGTCGGTGAACTATAGCATATATCATTTCCAGCCACACAAAAGTCAAGTGACTAATGTTTCACTGCCATATAACCATAAGGAGTGAAAAAAAGTGAATTTAGATAAATTATTATTGAGATTCACGAGAGAGGGAGACGGGTAGAGAGAGAATGAAAACCTTGCTACTATGAGTAAATTTATCAGGATAACTCACAGAAATGAGGCAAACTAAACCTCCACAACACCATTATGGCCAAGTTAGCATTCGGGCAAGGCGACATCAGCAACACAGCTTCCTTGCGGATTTCACCGTATCACGTCATAAACATATAGCATATATTGATATCCATCATGTTTATACCATGTACTGACATGCAAAACATAGTATTAGTATAATGTACCTTTTCGGTACAATAATGTTTGTATCAGTTACTAACAAAATAGCCATAGTGTTAGTATCCTTTACAGACTCGGTATATATATTATATAGTGTGAGTTAACGTTGAAGTCGCATTCTCGTTAGCTTCACTATTGCATGCTTACACATTCGTATAGGGGATTGTACCGTCCTATTATTCCACATTCTCCGACCAAGTATATAGTGGTTAAAGGGCGTAATACCGGCTCCTATTGATGAGTCGCCAGTAAGCACGAAACGAATGTGCATGAGATTATACTCTCCGTTCATGCTGCCTTTGGTTTATCCTTCTGGTCACAACTGAACTAATTTGTTACTAGGTTCGCAAAACCTAATACATACTTGTATATATATTAGCTCTTCGCAACAAACAGTATTTAACTGTAATATATTGAATTGAATGATGTCATGCTTACCGCGAAATGTGATAACTGATATCGATCAAGGCCAGAGTGTATGGATTTACTGGAGTAACAGGTGTTCAGAAATTGTTGTAATTCTTAATTTCGGTGAACTTTAGCATAAATTGATATCCATCAGGTTGGTATCATGTACCGACTCGGTAACCATAGTGTTAGTACCATGTACCTTTTCGGTACAATAATGTTGGTATCGGTTACTAACACAGTAGCCATAGTGTTAGTATCCTTTACAGACTCTGTAAATATATTATATAGTGTTAGTTAGCGTTGAAGTCGCATTGTCGTTAGCTTCACTATTGCATGTTTACACATTCGTATAGGGGATTGTACCGTCCTATTATTCCACATTCTCCGACCAAGTATATAGTGGTTAAAGGGCGTAATACCGGCTCCTATTGATGAGTCGCCAGTAAGCACGAAACGAATGTGCATGAGATTATACTTTCCGTTCATGTTGCCTTTGGTTTATCCTTCTGGTAACAACTGAACTAATTTGTTACTAGGTCCGCAACACCTAATACATATCTGCAACAAACAGTATTTAATGGATTATTCGTTGTTAGTAACCTACATGTATGTATGTATGCGTTTATGTTTGTTGGTATGTATGTATGCCTATATATATTTATTTCTGAAAGTATGTATGCATTTATGCTTGTTGGTATATATGTATGCCTATCTGTATGTATTTCTGAATGTATGTATGTATGTATGCGTTTATGTTTGTTCGTATATATGTATGCCTATATGTACATATTTCTGAATGTATGTATGTATTAATGCATTTATGTTTGTTGGTATATATGTATGCCTATATGTATATATTTATGAATGTATGTATGTATTAATGCATTTATGTTTGTTGGTATATATGTATGCCTATATGTATATATTTCGGAATGTATGTATGTATGTGTGCATTTGTGTTTGTTGGTATATATATGTATGTATTTCTGAATGTATGTATGTATGTATGCGTTTATGTTTGTTGGTATATATGTCTGCCTATGTGTATGTATTTATGAATTTATGTATGCATATCTGTTTGTAGGCATGTCTAGATGTATATATGCAATTTTGTTTTTTGTATGTATGTATGTATTACAGTTAAATACTGTTTGTTGCGAAGAGCTAATCTATATGCAAGTATGTTTTAGGTGTTGCGAACCTAATAACAAATTAGTTCAGTTGTGATTAGAAGGATAAAACAAAGGCAGCATGAACGGAAAGTATAATCTCATGCACATTCGTTTCGTGCTTACTGGCGACTCATCAGTAGGAGCTTAGCATATGCTTTTAACCACTATATATTTGGGTGAAGAATGTGGGATAATAGGACGATACAATCTCCTAGACGAATGTGTAAACCTGCAATTATGAAGCTAACATCATATAAAGTCTTCGACAATGTGACTTCAACGCTAACTCACACTATAATATATATATATAGAGAGAGAGAGAGTGAGTCTGTGAAGGATACTAACACTATGGCTATTGTGTCAGTAACCGATACCAACATTATAGTACCGAAAAGGTACATGGTACTAACACTATCGTTTCCGAGTCGGTATATGACAACAACCTGATATATATCAATTTATTCCACGTTTACACATTCGGCTAGGAGATTGTACCGTCCTGCTATCACACATTCTGCACCCAAATATATAGTGGTTAAGGGCGTAATACCGGCTCCTACTGATGAGTCGCCACTAAGCACTAAAAGTATGTGCATGAGATTAAACTTACCGTTCATGCTGCCTTTGGTTTATCCATCTGGTCACAACTGAACTAATTTGTTACTAGGTTCGCAGCACCTAATACATACTTGCATATATATTAGCTCTTCGCAACAAACAGTATTTAACTGTTAAATATTGAATTGAATGATGTCATGCTTACCGCGAAATGTCATGACTGATATCGATTAAAGCCAGGGTGTATGGATTTACTCGAGTAACAGGTGTTGAGAAATTGTTGTAATTCTCAATTTCGGTGAACTATAGCATAAATTGATATCCATCAGGTTGTTATCATGTTCCGACTCGGAAACCATAGTGTCAGTACTATGTGCCTTTTCGGTACAATAATGTTGGTATCGGTTACTAACACAATAGCCGTATTGTTAATATCCTTTACAGACGCGTTATATATATATATATATAGTGAGTTAGCGTTGACGTCGCATTGTCGTAGACCTTATATATATATATATATATATATATATATATATATATATATATATATACATTCGTCTAGGAGATTGTACCGTCCTATTATTCCACATTCTTCTACCGAATATATAGTGGTTAAAGGGCGTAATACCGGCTCCTACTGATGAGTCGCCAGTAAGCACGAAACGAATGTGCATGAGATTATACTTCCCGTTCATGCCGCCTTTGGTTTATCCTTATGGTCACAACTGAACTAATTTGGTTCGCAACACCTAATACATACTTGTATGTTTTTGTGTACGTATGTATGGTTGTATGCATTTGTGTATATATGTCTGTATTTTTGTATATATGTTAGAATACTTGTGTTTATCTATGTCTAAATGTGTGTTTAATGTTTGCTTGTTTTTAGTTTTGCTTGAGCATTAGTTCAGTCATATGTCTATTTTTTGTTAATCCATGATGAATTTTCATGTCCTCTTATTTGCAGACTGCAAATACTCGCTGTAACCAACACTTGCCACATCAACCGTCGACTCTGACCTCGGCAATCAATAATCTGTTTGGGCTTTGCCTCCCCGGCAGTGGCCATGGATACGAGCATGGATTCTACGATACACCTTCAGTTGCTTATCAGCCGGTACTTTCAAGCGAGTTACCTGGAGGCTCGAACAAGGGTTTAAGTAAGTTTAGACCGCGTGCCGACAAGTGTGAAGGTGAG
Source organism: Eudiplozoon nipponicum (assembly GCA_029291075.1). Lineage (NCBI taxonomy): Eukaryota > Metazoa > Platyhelminthes > Monogenea > Mazocraeidea > Diplozoidae > Eudiplozoon > Eudiplozoon nipponicum. The sequence goes on from JAQBSW010005976.1 coordinate 6,287, forward strand.
GATTATCGTAGTGTAGACTTAACGGACAGTGACATTGGAGTCACCTGTTTTTTTACCTCCAGTCCAAGTCGATCAAAATTAGGCTGGAAAGCTGCGGATTGCCTGGTGAAATCTCGTGATGATGCAACACAGCAGTTATTGACGCACCCCAAACACTCCGCGGAAACTGTGAGCTGGGCGTGCAGTAATCATGCAATTGTGTCGGGTTCCCCTGTCGATGTGTCGAGAGATAAGGGTTTGGTCGCCTGTTCCACGGCGTCAGATGGGTATGTCGTTGATTCGGGTGTGCAACACTCGTCCTCCATCAAGATGGGCCTCGATCAATCGTCGGCTGTACCAGTCTGTCCTGGAAAGGTAGATCAGCCAAAACTGTGTCAGGTGACTATGAAATCGCACGTCTGCAAGCCAGGTCGATTGCGTCGATCGACTAAGAAGGCACCGACGCCGAATATTGTGGATTTCTCGTCTAGCGGTCCAAATACCGCATTGGACGCTAAAAAATCTAGCATGCAATCTGGTGGTAGTGGAAATGGTGTTGAGTTTGAAGATAGCTCAGCTGATGGCTTACGCCTTGCACCTGTTCAGCAGTCAACAACAGTTAGTTTTTTTTAATATTCATTATTGTTCATAAATGATAAAAAATACCAAATATGATGATGATAATAATAATCCTCTTTTTAATATATATATATATATATATATATATATATATATATATATATTATATTATATATATATAATGTTCATGCCTTTTACTACTACACAGTATATTTCTAATTAGGAAGAAAGAACACATTAATAACGAAGTGGATAAAGGCCATTTATTTCGTGAATACTAATAATCGCTATACAATCATACATTTATATACATTCTGGGTTTTCAATTGATTATACTAGTGGTGACAAATCTGACTCGTTTTTACTTCTGTTTCTTGTTTTGGCTAGTGGGTAAGTGTGTTTGCGTTTGTGATTGTATGTGTGCGTGTTTGCATGTAAAGGTCATTCTCGCTGTATTGAAAAGTGATGTCTGAGATCTGGTCATTATTGTTTTGATGGCTTGACAGTTAACCAACTGTTCGCATTGTTGACTGTTACGTGTACGAATGTTATTTTTCCGAGTTTAGTCTTTCGTTTCGCCTTGTTGCACAATTTTCTTCTCTACACTTGGAAAAGCGCAGGTGCGGATTGCGGTGTTGAATGCCCATATTGTTTCGAAATTTCTGTCACAGTATGTGCAGCTGTTTTTTCCCTTCAGTTTGTTGCCAATCCGATCGAATGTTTGTTGGTAAAAGTGGATTTTCTATGTATGGCCAGTGTCAAATCTCCATCTTAAAACAACAAACACCTGGCCAAACTATTCAAAAGTTTCATCAGCATGATATTCTAATCGACTAGCTACGAATAACACAATCCAATAACAATTTACTAGTATCCAGGCGAGACCACACAAACTCTCGACTAGAATCAACAAACATTCAATCGGATTGGCAACAAACTGAAGAGGAAATAACAGATGCGCATACGGTGACAGAAATGAGATTATACTTTCCGTTTATACAGTCTTTGGTTTATCCTTCTGGTCACAACTGAACTAATTTGCTGCTAGCTTCGCAACACCTAATACATACTTTCATATATATTAGATCTCCGCAACTAGCAGCATCTAACTGTTATAAACATGAGCGTTCAACACTGCAATCCGCAACTGCGCTGTTACCAAGTGAAGAAAACAAAATTTATCAAAAAGGTGAAACGAAAGACTAAATTTAGAAAAATGGCACTCGTACACGTAAATGCCAACAATGCGAACAGGTGGTTAACTCTCAAGCCATCAATACAATAATGACCAGATCTCAGACATCAATGTGCAATACAGCGAGAAACACCTTTACATGTAAACAGGCACACACACACACACAGACACATACGCAAGCACACCTACTAATGAGTCCAAACAATAAATTAAAGTAAAATCGAGTCTGATTTGTTGCCACACACGTAATCTAATGAAAACGCAGAATGTGAATATATCTATATATCTATCTATCTATATATATATATATATATATATATATATATATATATATATATATATATATATATATATATATATATATACTTAATGGGTCAGGTGTTTATATCACGTTCGCAAACTTGATTAGAGTAAAGCGTGTCGATCATGTTGGCAGATGGGAAAACCGGACTAGCACTGTCTCCATCTCCCACTAGAAGATGGCGACGTAGTGATCATTTGCAGCCCACACATGCCCATGAACTTCACGTTTTTGCAGCAGTCGAGCATGCCGTTTAGTAATTTAACATTATTTAACATTTAGCAAATCTCCGTTTTGACGAGGCTTGTTGTTTGCATCACGTTGTTACTTTTCGCCCACAAAAGAAGCTAGCTGATTACTCTTTTCCGACTCGACATTTGTATCACTTATTTAATATGCCCTGTAACCGATCACTCCAATGTCGCTTATTTATGCAAACGAATTAGCTGCTCAGTGCGCTACCGAGGTCGGACTGACCGACTACCCGATAACCGACAGCAAGTGCATTTTATGCTAAACTTAGTCGTCAAAGAGGGCGACGTTTCCGCCGTAACGTAATCACCTTCTGTGTAAAAATCACATTCCAAGCTTTGCAGATATCGAGGTGTTTTTGAAAGAGAGAAAAGGAGAACGTGCTACACAAGGCAGTATTACGTGAGCTTGAAGAGTTGTATTGTGTGCGTGAGTGTGCGTGTCTCTTCACACGCGTTTCCCACTATTTTTTTACTGCGGCTGACTCCTTTTGGAGGATAAGCCGGCTCCATTGATATTTCATGGAGTTTCTTAGGAATTTGGTACAAGTGGTGTCCCCTCACCACTCGGCTTTTTAATCGAGGACGCACCTCTAGCCTTTGCACATCCAAGCGCAGTCTGCAAGGCAGCAGTAAGTTGCATGGTTGCCGGTGGCTGTTGAGAGCTCATTCGCCATTCGGAAGTACGGGGTACTGTCCAGGAGTCCATGTAATCCTGTGGCTGTTGAACCCTTTTGTGGTGGGGAACACACGCCGAGTCATGGTGCCGTCGTCGGGCTCATGTGGTATTTTATAGGAGATCCGATTGGCGGTCGGAAATCCACCACGCCCTGGTGACACCACCGCCATAGCCCCGTTAGCCCATGTACGATCTGCCATCGAGACATGGTTGACACCGTCGTACCACGTTGTATGACCCCCGTACCTAACCCACGTATTCCTCTTCGATTAAACACCGATCACCACACAGCATAGCAGATGTCGTAGTCGATCTGCGTTCTGGCGAAAAGAAGCTGTAAATGCCCTTGTTCGGAGCTGTGTGCTGTATTTGGATTTTCTTGCCACGGTACTCGAGGCACTGCGCAACTTCGACACTTTTCCATTCTATACCCACAGCTGTGTTCTCAGCATCATCATCGTCGTCGTCATCATCATCATCACTATGAAGCACTAACGTTTTAAATAAGCATAGTCTCACCAGTTCCCCGGGGTGGAGAGACTGGTGACTGCCTGTCGTCATTTTCTTGTCTGTTATTGCCACTGTAGTAGCACAGAAGCATTACGTGTGTCTGCAATATATGCCCTTGGGCAATTTAAATGTTTGTTAAATGCTGTCTAGCATCACGATCTGACGCAAGTTACGGAATCGGACGAGGAGGCTAGCGAGGAGGATGATGAGGAGGATGCTGAAGTTGAGGCGAATTATCGAGACCTCGCTGGTAACGAGGCTAAGTGTACCAGAAAACTAGACAGGTTGTCGGCCGGACCAACGTCACGTTCTCTGGCGCCGCCGCGAAGCGCTGACGATAACACGATGAACCGTGACGAGTTATGCGTGTCGTCACGCGATATCCTGGCAGAGGCGCGGTCACGCTCGTCTCGTGAGCTCGCGCGTTCTGCGCTGACGTCTGAAATAGGCTCGAAATTGGCGGTTAGAAAGGAGAAGGCAATCGGGCGGACTGGTTCAGACGGTGCATCTTCGATAATTAACAGTAACAACAGCTTCGATCTTGACGACGTTGAAATTGACACAGTTCAATTGGTGGGTCTGTTAACTGTTTTTGCATGGCAGATTTGCTCGCCTATTCTGGTGTTGTGTTCCAGTGTTGCACCCGAATTTAAATGTGCACTACTGCTCATGATGGTATCGATTAAATTTTGTGTATTGATGTTGGTTTTTTCGCACTTTGTGTGGTCGCGCGTTTGGATTGAGCGTCTTCTTTAGCTCGGAAGGCGTGCTTGTCCTCGGATCAGAGTCGTCGTCATCATGCCCAGCTCAGTCATGCAAAAGCCAAAAATGACCAATCTTTCACTGCCATATAACCATAAAAAGCGAAAAAAATTATAAATAACGACGGAAATAATAATTTAGACACAAATTATTACTTAGATTTACGATAGAGAGCGAGCGAGAGAGAGAGAGAGTACATAGTTACTATTAGTATATTTATCAAGATACCACACAAAAGAGAGGCAAACTAAACCTGTACACAATTCAATTGTGGCCAACAATACAGCTTCCTCGCGGCTTTCACTGTATCACGTCATAAACACAGCCAAACCTCGCAGTTAGCTCTGGCCTACTAACAAATGAAAGTCACGGAGATGAATCTATTAGGCATCTGCAAGAAGATCGCCACTGAGCTCGATTCGATGCCATCTCGCTAAGGGTTCCTAACCAATAATTGTGATACGCCTGTGGACCCCATCCTGGCAGACGAGGGGGTCCTATACTCTATCCAAATTGGATATAAGTGACTTCAACTGTTTCTGCCATGTCAAAATCTGCCCACCTTGTTTTTTACGCCAATCTGGTGTTTGATGAGAGAACAGAGCTCTACTGGGCAATCGAAGCGAGGGCATACGCAAAACGTGACCGAGCCAACGAAGTTGATGGAGCCTTATTTGTTTTTCTAACGGCGAGCAATTAATGGCAGATCAAAAAATACATCTACGGATGTCAACATTAGTTATTCGTTGTTGGTAACCAACAACGATGATCGAATGCCTGTAAGCGTCTCACATCATCAACTCTAAGAGGCCAAGTTTCACTAGCGTATAGTAAGACTGCGCGTACAGATGCATTGTAAACACGACCTTTAAGGCAAAGTGAAATATTCGCGTTTCTCCATAAATGACGAAGGTTCGAGAAAGCTACTCTAGCTTTCGCGATCCGTATTCTCACCTCGTCGGACATATTGCCTACGTTATTGATAGAGCTCCCAAGATATGTAAACCTGTCGACTATGTCAAGATCTTCATTCTGCAGTCGCAACGTTGGAGTGAGTGGTGGGTGATCTTGTAACAGTATCTTACATTTAGAGGGTGCGAATGTCATACCGAAAGACGGAAGAACGTCTGTTTGTCTATTCAAGGTGGCCTGGGCATAAAGTACAAGTGGAGGCTGTTAGAAAGTCACTTTGTACATGTCGGTTTACTCTTTGAGGCTGGTCTAAGTTTCTCGGGGTCGAACATTCGTCAGTTCAATCCCGTTTCGCGGGAATTCTGTCTTCCCCTGACAAGTTGCTCAATAAATGAAAACAATGTTCTTGTAGGTAAACTGCATTTACTGTCTTAGGTTATTCCAAGAATACATATATTTTTCAAAAAAATATTTATTTTCCATCTGTTTTATTGTTCTTTTATTTTTGTTCACGAAAAGCCTCTAAAGGGCGCACAGACAACTTTAGGCAACGTAAATCACGGGAGCAGATTCGATGGGAAACAAAAAAGTGTTGTCGCAACGGTTCGTTGGCCAACTCAGCGTAGAGTCTCCGTGGCAGAGTTAATTGCTGAGCCGCTCGAAGTGCACGTAGCAGGCACTGCTGCACTTGAGCCTACCTTCAAAAGAGACCAGTCGCTGATTAGTTTGACTAATGCAAACGACCGTGAGCACAGAGACAGTGCACTGGCTACAATCGGCGATTTTGATAATGCCGATTACGATTCAGCGATTCATGCACGTGTTTACGGGTCGAAAGCAGGAGATTCGACAGAGCACACTCAGGGACCACAACACCGGTCTCATTCCGAAAAGAGCTCGTTGACGAGTGGCCGTAGCTCATCAACTCACCAACCGGTGTGGGGCAAGGTAAGCGTTTTTTAGTCGCGTATTACAGAAGCTCTTAATTCTCACCGTTTCTCTCTACAATTTTGAAATTAGTTAAAGACTTGTATGGCGCAACTAATAAAAATTTGACTCATATTGAACCCTGTGTGCATGCGTAGAGTAACAATTAGTCACAGTTTTTGATAAAAAAATCATTCATTGTGCTATTTCAAGTTGTACTCGCCATAAATTATGTGTGAACGCAGTACGGCGTACACACACACACACACAATGATTTCGGAGTTGGGATAAGTTTCACTGAAATTGAAAATGATGATCATTCTGAATACATTCTATTGTAGAAACCCACTCTGGCCTCGATCGATATCATTTAACACATTTTTGTGATAATCATAGATTAACCCAGTTCAAAACGAAACCAATGCTCGTTTAATTATATAAATGTTTCAATACCAGTTCCTCATGTAGTGCGGTGTCTGTTCTGTAATGACAGATTGTGGATGATTAGTTGGGACTTTGCGTTTAAATGGATGCCATATGAGCTCTATCTAAAAGCAAAACAAAGACTAACCGAGCTACATTAGTTGGTATATAACTGAAAATTTAGTGTAGCGTCTGCGGCCGACTGGCTCAGTGGTTAGAGCAGCAGATTCCGAAGCAGACGTGCCCAGGTTCGAGCCCCTTTCCTGGCAAATTGTGGACAGTTCGCGATGAGTTCCCAATAAGGACGAAACCGGTCTACTGGATGAATTGCCTTTTCTACACTATACAATTCGTAGTTTATACTGACATATGTAAGTAATTAATGGGTCAGGTGTTTATATCAAGACCGCAACCTTGATTATAATAATTGTTACCACCACCCGCGCAACCAAAGCTGGTTAAACCGACATATTTACGTTTATGAATTGGGCATGGCATACCTAATGGCATTATTTCGTAAAAGATCAGGAAGATATGTCAAATGCATGTATGTCTATAAAATGATTTTTGTATGCGCGTAATGATTTACGTACGCATGTATGTATACATGTATTTATGTATGTATTTATGCATGTATGTATGTATGTGTGTGTGTATGTATGTATGTATGTATGTATGTTTGTATGTATGTATTCATTTATGTATGTATGTATGTATGTATGTATGTATGTATGTATGTATGTATGTATGTATGTATGTATGTATGTATGTATGTATGTATGTATGTATGCATGTATGTATGTGTGTATGTGTGTATGTATGTATGCATGTATGTATGTATGTATGTATGTATGTATGTATGTAATATGTATGTATGTATGTATGTATGTATGTATGTATGTATGTATGTATGTATGTATGTATGTATGTATGTATGTATGTATGTATGTATGTATGTATGTATGTATGCATGCATGTATGTATGTATGTATGTATGTATGTATGTATGTATGTATGTATGTATGTATGTATGTATGCATGTATGTATGTATTTATGTATGTATGTATGTATGTATGTATGTATGTATGTATGTATGTATGTATGTATGTATGTATGTATGTATGTATGTATGTATGTATGTATGTATGTATGTATGTATGTATGTATGTATGTATGTATGTATGTATCTATGTATGTATGTATGTATGTATGTATGCATGTATGTATGTATGTATGTATGCATGTATGTATGTATGTATGTATGTATGTATGTATGTATGTATGTATGCATGTATGTATGTATGCATGGATGTATGTATGTATATATTTATTTATGCATGTATGTATGTTTTTATGTATGCATGCATGTATGTATGTATGTATGTATGTGCTAAACTCACCAATATTAGTTGAGCCATTTATGTCGATTCCTTTACAGTATCCTACTATCTTGTCATCCAGCCTGGACTCAATTATCCCTATCTTCGCAGTTTGGGTGTTCATTTGCGTAGATAATATTTCTACTAAATTTTTCTAAACCGTCAGACGAAGTCATTTTTGCTCATCACAAATGCTTCATTTGTAATCAATTATTCATAAGAGCCTGCTCGTATAATGCGCGTTCATTTAGTGAAACAAGTTACAGATAGTTATTGTTTTTCTTTCTCTTGTATTCACATCAGCCCTAAGTAGGTCTATTCGAGCGTTCACGGCCTTAAATGTGGCTACTGTCACAGTCTGTCTGTATGTATGCAAGCATTCATGTATTCATATGTTTGTATGCACGCATTTACGGTTCATACGTTAAAAGAACGTGCAATATTAATGTGGGAGCTGTCAAATTTGCCCAGACTTTCAGTCGCGTAACTTTTATATTACCAGGTAAGACTCGCCATAATTTTATGCAAAGGATCGGTAGAAACGCGGAAAATAGGCATTTAGTTTAAAATCTGTTACAAATATCTAGTAATTGAACTGAACGCCATACGCTAAGAGACAACGAAGCTATGGAACTTTCTTTAGCATCGCAACAGCGCATGTCCCAACTTGCTTTTTTCGCTATCCCCAACAGTTAAATCGAGTTGGCGAGCTTGAAGTAAGCACCAATCCATTTGTATCCTACGCAGAGGAGTAACATGTCGGCTGCACCATTTCGATGCTGCTTTCGCCACTTATAAATAAAGTTAGACAATCGTTTTGTTTAGTCTTTCAACACACACACACACACACATAGTATGTATTAGTTGTTGCGAACCTAGTAACAAATAATTCAGTTGTGAACAGAAGGGTAAAACGAGGACAGCATGAACGAAAATTATAATCTCATGCACATTCGTTTCATGCTTACTGGCGACTCATCAGTAGGAGCCGGTATTACGCCCTTTAACCACTATATATTTGGTAGAAGAATGTGGAATAATAGAACGGTACAATTTCCTAGACGAATGTGTAAACCTGTAATAGTGAAGCTAACATAATCTAAAGTCAACGACAATACGACTTCAATGCTAACTCACACTATATAATATATATACCGAGTCTGTAAAGGATACTAACACTATGGCTATTGTGTTAGTAACTGATACCTTTTTCGAAATTGATGAGTACCGGATACTAACACTATGGTTTTCGAGTCGGTACATGATACCAACCTGACGGATATAAATTTATGCCAAAGTTCACCCAAATTGAGAATTACAACAATTTCCGAACACCTGTTACTCCAGTTAAACCATACACTCTGGTCTTCATCGATATCAGTTATCACATTTCGCAGTAAGCATGATATCATTCAATTCAATATATTACAGTTAAATACTGTTTGTTGCGAAGATCTAATATATGTGCAAGTATGTATTAGGTTTTGCGAACCTAGTAACAAATTAGTTCAGTTGTGACCAGAAGGATAAACCAAAGGCAGCATGAACGGAAAGTATAATCTCATGCACATTCGTTTCGTGCTTACTGGCGACTCATCAGTAGGAGCCGGTATTACGCCCTTTAACCACTATATATTTGGTAGAAGAATGTGGAATAATAGGACGGTACAATCTCCTAGACGAATGTGTAAACCTGTAATAGTGAAGCTAACATAATCTAAAGTCAATGACAATGCGACTTCAACGCTAACTCACACTATATAATATATATACCGAGTCTGTAAAGGATACTAACACTATGGCTATTGTGTTAGTAACTGATACCCTTTTCGAAATTGATGAGTACCGGATAATAACACTATGGTTTTCGAGTCGGTACATGATACCAACCTTATGGATATAAATTTATGCCAAAGTTCACCCAAATTGAGAATTACAACAATTTACGAACACCTGTTACTCCAGTTAAACCATACACTCTGGCCTTCATCGATATCAGTTATCACATTTCGCAGTAAGCATGATATCATTCAATTCAATATATTACAGTTAAATACTGTTTGTTGCGAAGATCTAATATATATGCAAGTATGTATTAGGCTTTGCAAACCTAGAAACAAATTAGTTCAGTTGTGACCAGAAGGATAAACCAAAGGCAGCATGAACGGAAAGTATAATCTCATTCACATTCGTTTCGTGCTTACTGGCGACTCATCAGTAGGAGCCGGTATTACGCCCTTTAACCACTATATATTTGGTAGAAGAATGTGGAATAATAGGACGGTACAATCTCCTAGACGAATGTGTAAACCTGTAATAGTGAAGCTAACATAATCTAAAGTCTGCGACTGTTAAGGGTACGAATACTATGATTATTGTCTTTTGTTTATTCTTATCAAATTTTAACTAATTTGTTACTATTATTTAAGTCAAGTTTGCGAGCTTGAAGTAAACACCAATCCCATTGTATTTAACCAGTCGTCGAACAACATAACAAAACTACCGCCAGCCGCAACGCACTGACGCGTTTCGACCTTCCTTGATCGTCATCAGAGTACGACGGCAAACTGACTATCGAGGATTAAACCGCATTGAATATATGGAAATCAAATTTAGATATGCTGCTCTCTCCTCTAGCAGTCTCGCATACATTCAACTTGACTGGAAATGTCGGCTGCACAAATTCTATTCAGTCACGAACATGAACTGTTTGCAGCTTTCGCCACATATACATATATAGGCAATACAATTTAACCAATTATTGATTGCGCGGGTGGTGGTAACAATTATTTAAGTTTGCGAGCTTGAAGTTATGTTGTTCGACGAGTGGTTAAATGCAATGGGATTGGTGTTTACTTCAAGCTCGCAAACTTGATTTAAATAATTGTTACCACAACCCGCGCAAACAATTATTGTTAAATTGTTACTAGGCACGAAGCAAATGTGCCCCGTTTTGAGTCTGTTGTGTGGCGAATTATGAATAGCACTTAAATAGTTCCCAACAAGGACAAAAACTGCTTACCGGATAAACTGTATTTGTTACCTGATACAATGTGTAGTTTATACTGGCAATATTTATGTACGTAAACACCTAAAATCATATTTTGCTGTAAAAGACAACAGAATATTCGATTTAAAATTGAAAACTCGGAAGATGCTTCGCTCATTTGTTTAAATCAATGTTTTGATCGTTATATAAACACATGTCCCATTATTTACATCTAATTCTCAGTTTAAATTTCGCATCATATGATGTTGACAAGGCAATTCATCCAGAAGACCGGTTTCCTCATTTTGAAGAGTTCCTAACAAAGACAAAACCGGTCTACTGGATGAAATACCTTTTTCCACACTATACGATGCTTAGTTTATACTAACAGACGTGTATGTATGTGGGACAGGTGTTTATTTCAAATGTCAACCTTGATATCACCACCCGTACAACCAATTTTCCTCTTATTATATAAGATTTTACACATGTATTATCATGATTTTGCTTAAAGGTAGAACTGATGGTACATGTACAGCGCAATATCTGCATTAAAACACCTACTGTCCATTAAATTAGAAGGAAGGCGTAGCTAACTAGTTGCGCAATATGACATTTCGCAATTGTTTTCCTGGCTGTTCGCAGATTGATTTAGACCATGCGTGTAGTACTCTTATCATCACCGGATACCAACCACAAATTTTAGGTTTAATGTGAATCCATATACGCCTTCAGTTCCAATTATGCGACTCCCCCTTTCATCATCTTCTCAGTATAACAATAGCACTTTTGCTGGTGCTATGAGTTTGGCGATTACTCAACCCAACGTCGGGTTGCAAAATGTCGAAAATAGTTCTAGTAAACTACCATTCTTTAGACCTAAGCTAAAAAATGAGCTCATCATTGTTATCTACGAGTTTTTGACTTCGAACCTATGGTTCCACGGAACTTTCTCCAGCTGGAAAACGTAGAGTAGTTACTCTCCTTAGCTGACGAACTGAAGCCGGTTTAACTGACTGGACTTGTACGAACAGCCGACGTTTTTTTCGGTGTGGAAGTATACATATATTGCCAAAAAGTAGGTATGTACAGGAAAGTTTTTTTGGAAGGCCATTTTCTTTTCGCCTCAACTCAGCTCGACTGCAATCGTTACGTCAAGTCAAATTGTTTGTCGGATGTACGTGTCGTTGAAAAAGGTTTGCGAAACCGGAAGTTGAAATATCCGAAGTAGAATCGACGACAGTGGACGCACACACCTTGTATGGTCCAACAGGAGCCAGGTAATTGATAGACAATTCCATTTGTAGGCATATTTTATCAAACTTTTTCACCACACCTCTAATTAACGCTTACCAAACACATAAAAGTAATGATAAAACAAAGCCAATCTCGAATCTTTAAACAGCCGGATCGAGGCCAGTGTAGATCTATCTATCATAGAAATGTGACGCGGCCTGGATGTGGATAGAAGGTAGAATGCGTTTCGCCTGGTGTTCCCACATTTTGCATCCACGAGCAAACATCCTCTGTCTGGTGTGAAAGACGGCAATCCTTATCTAACGTTGTATACAATCGGAGTTGTATGTGCTGTCAATCAAATTTAAACAGACGCCGCGGAGAAATTGGAACCACGCTTGTCGCAACATATACCAACTTGGTGTGTGCAAAACAAGATGGTAGTCGCACATACATCTGTGACTAGTTGTGCGTCTTTCTGTGAAACATACGGCGTGCCAACGACACGCGTTTCAATTTTACTTAAGGCTAGGTGTGTGAATACGCTACTGCAGTAGACAGACATTTTCCAGAAATGGGTTTGGAAAGCCCCCTGCGAAACGATGTTTATCCATGCTACTTTTTTTCATATGAAATGTTTGTTTTTCGTATTTATTCATTCAGTAAATCAGTTTACGAGTTGGAGCGAACTCGCTTCTGTAGAGTATATAATTTGATTTCAAAGTCCGCTCCCGGGAAAAAAAATATTTTACATATTTTAAAACTGAATATATATATAACCTAGTTCAACATCACTTTCAAAAATTGCCACCTGATAAAAGTTTCGTCTTTTCTCATTGCTTTTTATGTGGCAAAGATTTCCGGCGACCTGGCAAATGCCGAGAGCACGGCGTGCCCTCTATCGTGTTGCCAGATTCTTGTGCGGCCGTCGGTTATCCTGATTGCCTTCTGCGCCATGGTGTTTGTCCAATCGATGGCAGTGTCCGGTTATGCCAACAGCATCTACACCACGCTAGAGCGACGCTACGGCTTGTCGAGTCGACAAATTGGTGTCATCTCTAGCTCCTACGAGGTTCGTTTCCACCTCTACACTCACTTTCATAACCATCTCTAAATCTAAACACAAATACGAATTAACATGGATGCATGCATGCACGTAAATGTAATACCTGACTACTGGCGGATACTGGTAAGTCAGCCAGGTCAATTATGAAACAGTTGTTAACTTATACTGTCTAGAACACAGCTCGATTTTGTCGATAATGTGGGCTTGGATGCATTTGTTAGCCTGTAACCATAGAAATTTCGGGCCTGACGGCCGTCGGGTACTAGCTAGTCAGCCGGGATATGGAAGCATGAGCGTTACTGAGTTTAATGGGACGTAGCCATCATCTCCGCTCATCTCAAGCCTCGAGTTTTGTTTGGCTGTGCAGTACCAATTCGTGTTAAATGGGGTAGTGACGGAGTGAAAGTATGCGCTCCAGATGCGAAGAACAAGTTACGCCTGCTCTGGAAACTTTGGCTACTGGCATCTGGGCGCGCAATGCACATTAGCCTTGGCGGGAAGACTATTTAAGCGAAGGAAAACTCCGAATACAAACCATCCTCACTAGGAATGGGCAACCTAGTGTTCCATTACAGCCCACATATGATCATGAACGTCACGAATTATAATGAATACAGACTGCATTGGCCGTCGCGCAGAACAATAGCGGTCGCCTTACCTGCTGAGTCGTGAAGGGGGGATAAATGCGAAACAGGCTACTGCAAACACCTTCGTCTCGTTCCCCCCTCGGGCCTCTTCTTAATATAACAAAAACGCTCTTCTAGTTACTATGAATAAGGTCGGTGCTGGTCATATCACTGAGCTCAATAACGAATTGGCGGTTCAATTAAACCACCATTAATTAACCCTAGCCTAAGTTTTAACGTCAGCGCGTCTAATGTGTGAACATTGAAACAAACCACACATACATTGGTGAAATTGTAAATCGGTACACGTTTCGAATGTGAAACCGGAATTGAGGAGCTTACGAAAATTACAGAACTATGTACACCAGCCTTATCTACGCGTTGCTGTCTTCGAGTTGAATGAATCTCTGTAAATAGCCGACTTTATGCGGCGCGCTTAAATAAATCTACAAAAAACACTGCCAGATATCTTAATCAACGTCGCGTTTTCGTTGTATTCGCATGTGCCCCCACCGATTACAGAACTGTCGACAACAAGGACGCTTTTTACTCCGACCTAGCCGCTTTACTAAATGGAGAGGGCCTTGGCTAGGCGTGACGTGAATGTTCAAGTTGGGCGCTGAAGCAATGGAGAATGTCGTCTAGATGGCAGATATAGTTCAAGCTCAATTCACAACGATAAAGGCGAACGACTGTCGGATAGCAGCGCGGAGCACATTTCACTTAAAGCGTTGCACCACATGGCGTCGTCCGGCCCTCGGACAACGCTGGACTCGAATAGATAATATAGGAATTATCTGTAGATGGCGTGGCGGCGTCTAGAACTGTTGCTCGTTTTGAAGCACACATGTATAGACTGGAACCCTCTACGTATCCGTTCTAAGTTTCCACTCGCATTTACCGTAAGCTGAAAAAAAGAATAAACCTGAAATAGATGTAAGCAAACTCAAAGAACATTAAGCCCTTCTATAATCAGTGTTCGCTACATCCTTCATGGTTATATGTTGGTTGTAAAAGAACGCTGCGTCGCCCATTTGTGTTCCGAGTTTTCCTACTCTTAGGTAGTCTGCAAACCAAGGCTGATGAGCACTATCTGCCAGGACGTCAGTGACCAAAGCTTCCTTTAGCAGCCGAAACCTGCCCTTCGGATCTGACATGCTCGGCCTCGTTCCGTCAATACACATTTATCGCTAAGTGTCACTGCGTAGTTGGGCCAAATTCGGAGCTCCACCTGACTAGCTTGTGCCCGCCAATCGTGGGGCCGGAATTTCTATACCTACGGACCATGTTAGCTGTTTCAAAAATCGATTATCTTTGGCATTCGCACCAGTTATGATTCCCTAACGCATGCCTGTATGAACAGTGCGGAATGGTAATCTTGAAGAACCATCAGAGTTAGAAAAAAGGAGATGCAATTCTCTGTCTTGAACGTCGTAAAGCCGCGGGTCCTGATGATTTGCTTCCGGGCTTATTTAAGGATGGTGGTGATATTATTTTGGCAGCGTTAACTAACCTTTTTCGTACTCTATGAAAAGAGGAGATCGTACCGCCATTTCCAGTGGTTAGTATGAACGATGTTGAAGCCTTCGGAGGAAAGGGACGAATCAGCACATAGCCACGCCGAAGACCAAATCGACGCGTACTTGGAGATGGCGATCAATCGGATCTTTGCGAAACTGTTTTAGTGCAAAGCGAAAACCCACGATCGCAACTCGTGGTAATTATTAAGGTGGGCCGATTTTGAAATTCCAAAACAAATTAGGTCTGCTAGAACCAATTCTAGTAGTATAGGTGCCGTTTGTTTGTTAGGATGGCGTTCACTTGCTTGTTGAAATCCCTGCGTGATATAGCATCGAACCGAGCTCAGTAGGGATTTGGCTTCGGATTTCCAGTAGAAACATCTTAATTTTGTCTTCTTAGGTGGGCAGATTTAACTACGTCTTTTCTCGTGCTTATCACTCAGTACAGCGAAAACCGGAAGGAAGCTCTATTACAGTTAAATACTGTTTGTTGCGAAGAACTAATATATATGCAAGTATGTATTAGGTGTTGCGAACCTAGTAACAAATTAGTTCAGTTGGGACCAGAAGGATAAACCAAAGACAGCATGAACAGAAAGTATAATCTCATGCACATTCGTTTCGGTGCTTACTGGTGACTCATCAGTAGGAGCGGTATTACGCCCTTTAACCACTATATATTTGGTAGAAGAATGTGGAATAATAGGACGGTACAACTCCTAGACGAATGTGTAAACCTGCATTAGTGAAGCTAACATCATATAAAGTCTACGACAATGCAACTTCAACGCTAACTCACACTATATAATATATATACCGAATCTGTAAAGGATACTAACACTATGGCTATTGTGTTAGTAACCGATAACAACATTATTGTACCGAAAAGGTACATTGTACTAACACTGGTCTCCGAGTCGGTACATGGTACCAACCTGATGGATATCAATTTATGCTATAGTTCACCGAAATTGAGAATTACAACAATTTCTGAAACCTGTTATTCCAGTAAATCCATACACTCGGGCCTTGATCGATATCAGTTATCACATTTCGCGGTAAGCATGACATCATTCAATTCAATATATAACAGTTAAATACTGTTTTTTGCAGAGAGCTAATATATATGCAAGTATGTATTAGGTGTTGCGAACCTAGTAACAAATTAGTTCAGTTTTGACCAGAAGGATAAACCAAAGGCAGCATGAACGGAAAGTATAATCCAATGCACATTCGTTTCGTGCTTACTGGCGACTCATCAGTAGGAGCTTGTATTACGCCCTCCAACCACTATATATTTGTTCGAAGAAGGTGGAATAATAGGACGATTTCGCTTTGTCTTGAACCGGACTTGCTCATAATTTTGTTTGGAGATTTTTAATCTGTCATATATGTGTGTAACCTAGCTAGGAATCTCCAACTAAACTAATGACTTCCCTTCATAGGTCACTCTCCGTTAACAATTTTGTTGTTTGAAATTCTAATTTTCGGTCACTTTCCCTTATTTAAAATTTTTTTTTCTTTATTTTTTTCAACTATTATTTTTTCTTATCGTGGTTACCTGGAAATGAGGCATCTATTAGTAAAGGTTGTTCTGTTGCTTCATTGATGTAAAACGTACATACGTATACCTAATTAGATACATGCATGTATACATTCAATTATATTTATATATATATTTGAATACGTGCATAAATACATACACAGATACCTGCAATCATGTATACATGCATACATACGTATAAGTACGTTCATACACATTCGTGCATACGTACATAAATTCATACCTGCATAGAAATCCATATATATATATATATATATATATATATATATATATATGCCAACGTAAATGCATGAAGTCATACATACACACACACAAATTCGTAAGTAAATACACATACATTTGTAAGTACTACATACATACATACATACATACATACATACATACCAACACATACATGCACATACATACATACATACAAATATACATACATACATACATACACTAATACATACATACATACCTACATACATACATATACACATACATACATACATGCATACTTTCATACACACATACATACATACATTCATACACACAGGAGATGCAGATCTACATTTATGTGTTTTTGCTTATTAAATTTCACTTCGAAATTGTACGATCGTCAACGCGATCAGCTCCCATGTCCGGCGTTGTTTTTATTCCTTACATGACAATATTTTCCTAGTAATTTGTTGATATTTTGTGGAGTTTACAGGTTACCGCCATGATCACAACGGTATTTGTCAGCTTCGTCGTCGACAAACAGCACAACAGACCCAGGATCGTCGGTCTTTCGGCGCTGCTATTTGCAGCCGGTTTTGCTTTGTTCAGTTTGCCGCATTTTCTTGCCGGACCCTACCGTCCAAATGTAGCAGGAGTGAGTCGAGGTGCGGAGGCCATTTCACCCTCGTTTCGAACAAATGTAATTTCAACTGTTGCCAACCAGACGAACTCGAGTACACCAACGCAGCAATTTAATCATCAGTTTCCACCGAAGGTACGAAACAGCTTTACCTTTAAATGGTCTAAATTGAATTTTCGGCTTAGGTAAATAGTCTAAACGTTCAGGAGTTCGACGACAGGGCGCCATAGACTTTGGCTGCTTATATATATATATATATATATATATATATATATATATATATATATATATATTACTTATAATGATCATTGCCTTCAAATATTACACAGTATATTTCTAATTAGGAAGAAAAAACACATTAATAGTATCCAAGCAGGACCAAACACGCCCTCGACTAGACTCAAACATTCAATTGGATTACCTGATCTGCGTTAGTGGAAACGCAGATCAGGTGATTTCAAGTAATCCAGGTTCGCAAAAGCTATCTCCATTCAAGAAACTTTCAATCGGATTGGCAACAAAGTGTCAAGGAAAAAACAGATGCACACAGTGGGACGGAAATTTGCAAACAATATGAGTGGTTAACACTGCATTCCACACTTGCGCTGTTACCAAGTGAAGAAAACAAATTTGCGGAAAAAGGTGAAACGAAATTCTGCACTCGTACACGTAACAGCAAACAATTCGAACAGATGGTTAATTCTCAAGCCATCCAAACAATAATGACCAGATCTCAGACATCACTTTGCAATACAGCGAGAATGACCTTTACATGGAAACACACACACACACACAGACACAAACGCGTACATGCTAACAAATCTGTCAAAACAAGATATAGAAGTAAAAGCGAGTCAGGCATGTTGCTACCCACATAATCAAATGAAAACCAAGAATGTATATAAATGAAATATTCTAGAACGAAGTTTATTAATCTCGAAATAAATGGCCATTACCCACTTTGTTATTAATGTGTTTTTTCTTCCTAATTAGAAATATACTGTGAAATATATATACAACCTCGATTACGTCGCTTTGAGAAATATGCCCTATAAGTTTCGACGGTGTTTATTTTGTTGCTGTGTTCAACTGATTACATGCTCAAGCAAAGCTTGTCATTAATTCAGGCGACTGTTCTGATTACGTGACAGATTGCAAAATATGTATCTAGTAAGTTGTTTCCGTTTTATTTCTCTCTGTTTCAGTCAGAAGTAACATGTCTAACAAGCCAGGAATTTTGTCATGACTCGTAAGATTTCTCGGGCGCAAATTGATCGGTTTCTTCCGGGTTCAAGTTTGCAATTATCATCCTCGTGTTCTTATTATACTAATTTTTTAAAACGTTTGACAGATTTGTTGTAAATGTGATCATGCGACGGAAATCGTTTTAAATGAAATTTTACTGCGCCTCGTTGATAGATTGCGTATAAAATAGCATTCCAAAACTATGTCAGCATAACAGAAGTGTGTTTGTGTGCTTGTTTATTTGCTAAAGGTAGCCCAATGGACTCCGAGAAGTCGTCAACCGGTTGAAAGCACGGTTGAACTATGCTTGCAGGCGAAAAGTTTTCAACCGCAAGCTTCAGTTATGGCAAGAAACACACTATCCGGTCAATTGATGCCTTCAAATCAAAATCCATTAGGCGAAGGCGGTGGACAGGCGGTATACACGCACTCGGCCTTCCGAGAGGTCACTCCTGATAAGGAGAAGGTAAGCTAATCAAATAAACAGGCTGTCTTTAAGACTACCTTAATTTGGCATGTATTGGCATAAATCATACATTTAGCAAAGCGATCGATACTTCAATCCACACATCTCGCGTCTTTATCCGAGGGTAGATCAACTAAACACGAGGAGACTAAGAACTCACAACATATGTAGCAAGTGCACTCCTACGTGAGTATATACACAAAGGAGATCGAGACCTCGGGCACATTTGACTACAGAAGAGCTTGTGTCAACGAAGCAAGATTAGCCAGGCCTCTTCTTTGAATCCTGTTTTTCGCTACGCTAGCTGAAATTTTCACCAATTCTATTGTCTCTTCGCTAGCGAGATTATGCTTCATGGTGACAAAGTGACCGGCCACGAGATGACTGATGTACCCTACGGTGGCTCCATCCATCCATCCATCCAGAAGAGTTGTTCCAGTAGCTCGACACGCAGTGCCCCAGTCAGTTTCGTTACCAGCTTCTTCGGTGACAGTGCATAAAGCGACCGCTTTTTGGGATCGTTTGATTCGTAAATTTTGCTCTCGATTTATACTTCCGACGATCAGTCGGAATCGATCTGTACCAAACTGATCGAATAAACCGATTTTAGAGCTATGAAGATCGTCACACTTACGTACACGTTTTGACCGGCCATGATCCTCATCAGAGCATGGCGGCAAACTAAGTAGCGAGGATCGATCCGCATTGCATATATCCGGAAATCAAAATTAGATATGAGGCTCTCACCTCTAGCATTGTACTTGACCGAAAATGTTGGCTGCACAATTTCCATGTTGTCACGAAAATTAACTGGTTGCAAATTTCGCCACTATACATAACCACTATATATTTTGGTCATGAATTTAGGATAATAGGACGGTACAATCTCATAGACGAATGAGTAAATCTGCAATAGTGAAGATAACGTCATATAGTTTATGACAATGCGACGTCAACGCTAACTCACACTATATAATATATATACCGAGTCTGTAAAGGATACTAACACTATGGCCATTGTGTTAGTAACTGATATCTTTTTTTAAATCGATGAGTACCGGATACTAACACTATGGTTTCCGAGTCGGTACATGATACCAACCTGATGGACATAAATTTATGCTAAAGTTCACTCAAATTGAGAATTACAACAATTTCCGAACACCTGTTACTCCAGTTAAACCATACACTCTGGCCTTCATCGATATCAGTTATCACATTTCGCGGTAGGCATGACATCATTCAATTCAATATATTACAGTTAAATACTGTTTGTTGCGAAGAACTAATATATATGCAAGTATGTATTAGGTTTCGCGAACCTAGTAACAAATTAGTTCTGTTGTGACCAGAAGGATAAACCAAAGGCAGCATGAACGGAAATTATAAACTCATGCACATTAGAGACTTTATAGAATGCTATCTTCACTACTGCAGGTTTACACATTCGTCTAGGAGATTGTAGTGTCCTATTATCCCACATTCTTCACCCAAATATATAGTGGTTAAAGGGCGTAATACCGGCTCCTACTGATGAGTCGCCAGTAAGCACGAAGCGAATGTGCATGGGATTATACTTTCCGTTCATGCTGCCTTTGGTTTATCCTTCTGGTCACAACTGAACTAATTTGTTACTAGGTTCGCAACACCTAATACATACTTGCATATATATTAGTTCTCCGCAAAAAACAGTATTTAACTGTTATATATTGAATTGAATGATGTCATGCTAACCGCGAAATGTGATAACTGATATCGATCAAGGCCAGAGTGTATGGATTTACTGGAGTAACAGGTGTTCAGAAATTGTTGTAATTCTCAATTTCGGTGAACCATAGCATAAATTGATATCCATCATGTTGGTACCATGTACCGACTCCGAAACCATAGTATTAGTACCATGTACCTTTTCGGTACAATAATGTTGGTATCGGTTACTAACACAATAGCCATAGTGTTAGTATCCTTTACAGACTCGGTATATATATATATATATATATATATATATATATATATATATATATTATAGTGTTAGTTTGCGTTGAAGTCGTATTGTCAAGACTTTATAAATGTTAGCTTCACTATTGCAGGCTTACACATCTCGTATAGGAGATTGTACTGTCCTATTATCCCACATTCCTCATCCAAATATATAGTGGTTAAAGAGCGTAATACCGGCTCCTACTGATGAGTCGCCAGTAAGTACGAAATGGACATTAAGTGTCGTTTCGCCACATATACATAGGTAGGCAATTTTAATTTAACAATAATTAATTTCGCGTGTTGTGGTAGCAATTCTTTAAATGAAGTTTGCGAGCTTGAAGTAAACACCAACCCCATTGTATTTAAACAGTCGTCGAACAACAGAACAAAATTACCGCCAGTCGCAACGCGCTGACGCGTTTCGACCTTCCATAAGGGAGCTGCATATTAAAATTTTGCTTTCCATATATACGCATTGCGATTTAATCCTCGCTTGTCAGTTTGCCGTCGAACTCAGATTTTGATCATGGAATGTCGCAACGCGTCAGTACGTGTGGCTGGCGTTAGCTTTGTTATGTTGTTCGACGACTGGTTAAAAAATGGATTGGTGCTTACTTCAAGATGGTAAAATTGATTTGAATAATGAGGTATGATGTTTGTATCTGATTTATTGGTCTCCCTACCCTGTATTGTAGGAGAAACCTAAATTTTGTTATTTCACGTGGTGAGTATGAAACAAGTTGTCTATAGAATGTGACTGATAAATTAAAATCCAGCCAATCTAGTTTTACTTATTTGGTTGTACATATCAGTTAATGACACATTCACACATGTGACATGTCTCTATCTAGTTTGTACTAATCCTATTATGAGTATCCGGATGGGCAGTTTCAGTTTTATACATCGATGTAATGCTGGTTATTTAACATCCGACTATAAACCATTGCAATTTCTGGCTTTCGCATTGCTGGCAATAACATTTGATAAAATTAGCTTTATGGAGAATGTTGTTGGTGCTAATGGGGTAACATTCTCGCGTATGAAAATTAATTTTGCTATTTCACCTTGTGCTACTGGATACCGTTATTGGTCATGCTATCATGTACTAGTTCCTGCAAATGTAAACAAGATGCGTGACTGTCGACACTACTTCAACAACAGCGTATTCCTTTCTAGCAACTTTGTGTTAGAAACGTTTACCGGTTTGAGTCAAACTGACAAACTTGGCCACTGCTGACGTGTTATCCAATAAGACTACCTTAGGTAGATTATGTATTAGGTATCGCCTGCCTAGTAACAAGACAATTCGACGAAAATTGGAAAGGAAAGGCCAAATTTCAGCCTGAACAAAATGTTTAAACTGACAAACTTGGCTACTGCTGATTTTTTATCCAATAAGACTACCTTAGGTAGATTATGTATTAGGTATCGCCTACCTAGTAACAAGACAATTATTATAATCAAGGTTGCGGTCTTGATATAAACTCCTGACCCATTAATTACTTACATATGTCAGTATAAACTAAGAATTGTATAGTGTAGAAAAGGCAATTCATCCAGTAGACCGGTTTCGTCCTTATTGGGAACTCATCAAGTACTGGCCAGAATTTGCCGCGGACAGGATACAAACCTGGGCACGTCTGCTTCGGAATCTGGTGCTCTAACCACTGAGCTATCCTGCCGCACACTACACTACACACAATTTTCAGTTATATACTAACTAATGTAACTTGGTTAGTCAATTTTTCCTTTAGGTGGAGCTCATATGGCATCCATTTAAACCCAAAGTTCCAACTAACCATGCCCAATCTGTCATTACTGAACAGACACCACATTACATGGGGAAGTGGTATTGAAATGAACATTTATATAATTAAACGAACATTGGTTGCGCGGGTGGTGGTAGTTTTCTGGACAGTACATGATGAGTTCCCAATAAAGACAAAACCGGTCTACTGGATGAATTGCTTTTTCTACACTATACAATTCTTAGTTTATACTGACATATGTAAGTAATTAATGGGTCAGGTGTTTATATCAAGACCGCAACCTTGATTATAATAATTGTTACCACCACCCGCGCAACCAATGTTCGTTTAGTAACAAGACAATTCGACGAAAATTGGCAACGAAAGGCTAAATTTCAGCCTGAACAAAATGTATAATATCATATGCACAAACTTTTCATTCTTCTTCTTTCTTATATGTGGACTGTAAAAGAACACTAAGTCGCCTATTCCTAGTCAGGATGGTTTGTACTGGGAGTTTTCCTTCTCTGCCAACCAAGGCTGATGAGCACTATCTGGCCAGATGCCAGTGGCCAAAGTTTACTTCAGCAGCCGAAACCTGCCCTTCGCGCCTGACACGCTCGGCCTCATTCCGTCACTATCCATTCAACGCTATGAGTTACTGCGCAGTTAGACCAAACTCGAGGCTTCACATGAAACGGGATGATGGCTGTGTCCCTTTATGGCCCGGCAAGGTTCATGCCACCGTTCCCGGACTGACTAGCTTGTGCCCGCCGGTCGTCTGGCCGGAATTTCTATGCCTCGGGCTTACTGGTTTTTCATCAGTAGGAGCCGGGACTAGTCCCCAACCAGATTATATTTTTAGTAAACTGCTATTTTTTGCACGCTTATTTCGTTTCTTTCCAGTGGCATTTTGACGCAAGCAGCGAAGCAGGGCCTCGTGTCAGCCAGACTGCGGCCAGCAGAGGCCACGCGGCCGCCTTCCCCATCTTCTGTATCTCCATGATGCTGACAGGAATCGGCAGCTCACCGTTGTATGTGCTCGGCCCTATCTACCTGTGGGACAACTTGAGCAGTCGGCAATATCCGCTTTACTCCTGTAAGTCGTTTGTACTTGCTGCGCCTTCGTAAGGCTAAAGACTGTGTTATATTTTGGCCTGATGACCGATAGGCAGAGGGGATAAGCGAAAACGGGCCACTGAAACCGCCTTCATCTCCGATTCTGCTTCTATTTTTTCGTCAAATATTCGATTACCAAATACATAACATAGTTCAAACAAACCAAAATTCGCTTCTAATCAAGGTTTTAATCTTGATATGAACACCTGATCCATGGTGTACACACATTTCTCAGTATGAACTGCGATAGAATTGCAATTCATGAAATGACAGCATGCACGTTCCATTCTAATTATTAAGGTAGCAATATTAAATTTAGTCGGTGATAATTATAAAATGATCAGCAAACGAGCATGCGCAATAACGAAACTAGTCGGTGCAGTGTTGCAGTTCGAGTTATTAAGCTCGCAATGAGAAGCTACCATAGTGACCTTACATAGGGCCGGGTTACACGCCAATTTGCATACTTCCACACATACAAACATACATACATAAGCATGCCTGCGTGCTAACTGAACCACCATAACTTGCTCCATTATCCTTTCGCCATCTCGTGTCCGTAGTCTGACTTACACACTGTAGGCTACTTCCATTCTACCGTTGAAACAGTTAACCCAATCTGGCTTGTACAGCTGCTCTAGTTCCAATGACGACCGCAAACAAGATAAACACCGCGCTTGGGCAATTTTCTGGTAACAAAGAATGAATACCGTGATAGGCAAGAGATTTCACACTTCCAGAACATCCTTCGATTTAAACGGCACATGATGGCCAGTAAAGCCATCTCGATTTCCCTAATGAGTACAATAGCGTGGGTTCTGCTCCAGTACAAATGAGTTACCGTCACCAGTTGTCGAACACCTCAAGTTTCCCCAGAGCTATTGCATCTGAACACGTCCGCGTATATCATCTGTCATTCACTATCGCCAACCTTTTACACGTAAACTGAAAGATGCATTTATTTACACATAAAATGAGAGCCAGGTACACAGAAAGAAATATAATATTCGTATCTTTTTTCCTGCTTCACCCGAATGCACATGAATTTCCGGCGTGACAGCTCTGTTTTATAGTAGCGCCGCACTAGGCCCTGCCTGCGGCTTCCTTATAGGCGCCGGCTTCCTCAGTTTGTATGTGGATGCACCGACGCAAGGCCTTGTGCTCACTTCGGTACTGGCCAAATTGGCAACTGTCGCCACGGACGCTTTGCAGACGATTGCTGAACAGGCTGCCGTAGCGGCGCATCGCCTTCACGCCTGGGAGTTTGGCGGTGCTGACGGCGCGTATTCGCCGAACTCTCGTTCCTCCATGACGGGTGCTGAGTCTACCGTTGGCGCAGTAAACAACAACGCCAGCATGACTGGCCTCAGCAAGCATGGTGCAAGCGGTGACACAGTTATCTCCGTTTTGCCGGATTTGAACGCCAGCAGTCAAACCCGACTCGCTTCTGGCTTAGTCGGCGACAAGCAACCTCAGGTGACAATTCTGCAGTATTATGTTTTAACAAACACAAAATAAGTATATTTATTATGTTATATTCACTTGTGCGGCTCGAAGGCTGCTTCCATCATTGTCCTGATTGCCTCATCTATATTCGTGCACTTCAGCCCTAAAAAGGACAATTGGAGAGTTCCCGGCCTCAAATGTGGCTGCTGCTACACCGACTGCGAGCTAAAGTTGAAACATAATTGAGCATATTTGATATGATTGTATAGCCAGATAGGCAATCTGGCAGCTAATGTAGACAGTTAAGACTACACAGTAGCGCTTACACTTCATCTTGTCAACTGATTTTTCAATTAAACAATAATTGATTGCGCGGGTGGTGGTGGTAATTACTTAATACAAGTTTGCGAGCTTGAGGTAAACACCAATCTCATTGTATTTAACTAGTCATCGAAAAGCATAAAAAAGCTACCGCCAATCGGATCTCCCATAAAATACCACATGAGCCCGACGACGGCACCATGACTCGGCGTGTGTTCCCCGCCACAAAAGGGTTCAATAGCCACAGGATTACATGGACTCCTGGACAGTACCCCGTAATTCCGAATGGCGAATGAGCTCTCAACAGCCACCGGCAACCATGCAACTTACTGCTGCCTTGCAGACTGCGCTTGGATGTGCAAAGGCTAGAGGTGCGTCCTCGATCAAAAAGCCGAGTGGTGAGGGGACACCACTTGTACCAAATTCCCAAGAAACTCCATGAAATGTCACTGGAGCCGGCTTATCCTCCAAAAGGAGTCAGCCGCAGTAAAGTAAAGTAAGTAAGCCAGTCGCATCGCACTGACGCGTTTCAACCTTCCATGACCATCACCAGAGTACGACGGCAAACTGACAAGCGAGGATCAAACCGCATTGAATATATGTATGGAAATCAAAGTTAGATATGCGGCTCTCACCTCTAGCAGTCTCGTATACATTGTACGTGACTGGAAATATCGGTTGCACAATTTCCATGCAGTCACGAACATTAACTGATTGCAGATTTCGCCATACACACACACACATATATATATATATATATATATATATATATATATATATATATATATAGACAACAAAATTAAATGTCTGGTTAAATACAATGGGATTGGTGTTTACTTCAAGCTCGCTAACTTGATTTAAAGAACTGATTTTACTGCAGATATACACACAAAAGAAAACAAAATAGAAACCAGGTTTCGATAGTCGAACAGTTCATGTTAGAAATGCACAAAATGTTGAAAAAGGCAAAGCGTAGCTAAGTCCACTTTGTCACAGAGATTTAAAAGTCTTACGGTAGTGCGAGTGCACGAACAAATTGTTTTTTCTTGCACTGTTCTGGACAACGTCGAATTATTGGAATAGCTTCTAGACAGGTAAGTGTAAAAACACAACTAGCTTATATTTAAATTGAAAAGCGCTATTTTGACATGTCGCATAGGTTACGGGACATGATATGTTTATTTACAGACGCACGTGCAACACCAATCTGATTTTGAAATGTATAGTTTAGAAAAGGCAATTCATCCAACAGAACGATTTCGTCCTTATTGGGAACTAATCACGTATTGGCCATAAATAACCGCGGACAGGGCTCGAACCTGGGCACGTCTGCTTGGGAATCTGGTGCGTTGGGGTACCTCAGTGGTTAGAGCACCAAATTCCGAAGCAGACGTGCCCAGGTTCGTATCCTGTCCGCGGCAAATTCTGGCCAGTACGTGATGATTTCCCAATAAAAACGAAACCGGTCTACTTGATGAATTGCCTTTTCTACACTTTACAATTCTTAGTTTATACTGACAACGTGTAAGCAATTAATGGGTCAGGTGTTTATATCAAGACCGCAACTTTGATTATAATAATTGTTATCACCACCCGCGCAACCAATGTTCGTTTAATTATACAAATGTTCATTTCAATACCACTTCCCCATGTTATGTGGTGTCTGTTCAGTAATGACAGATTGGGCATGGTTAGTTGGAACTTTGGGTCTAAATGGATGCCATATGAGCTCCACCTAAAGGAAAAATTGACTAACCAAGTTACATTAGTTAGTATATAACTGAAAATTGTGTGTAGTGTAGTGTGCGGCAGGATAGCTCAGTGGTTAGAGCACCAGATTCCGAAGCAGACGTGCCCAGGTTCGTATCCTGTCCGCGGCAAATTCTGGCCAGTACTTGATGAGTTCCCAATAAGGACGAAACCGGTCTACTGGATGAATTGCCTTTTCTACACTATACAATTCTTAGTTTATACTGACATATGTAAGTAATTAATGGGTCAGGTGTTTATATCAAGACCGCAACCTTGATTATAATAATTGTTATCACCACCCGCGCAACCAATGTTCGTTTAATTATATAAATGTTCATTTCAATACCACTTCCCTATGTAATGTGGTGTCTGTTCAGTAATGACAGATTGAGCATGGTTAGTTGGAACTTTGGGTCTAAATGGATGCCATATGAGCTCCACCTAAAGGAAAAATTGACTAACCAAGTTACATTAGTTAGTATATAACTGAAAATTGTGTGTAGTGTAGTGTGCGGCAGGATAGCTCAGTGGTTAGAGCACCAGATTCCGAAGCAGACGTGCCCAGGTTCGTATCCTGTCCGCGGCAAATTCTGGCCAGTACTTGATGAGTTCCCAATAAGGACGAAACCGGTCTACTGGATGAATTGCCTTTTCTACACTATACAATTCTTAGTTTATACTGACATATGTAAGTAATTAATGGGTCAGGTGTTTATATCAAGACCGCAACCTTGTTTATAATAATTGTTATCACCACCCGCGCAACCAATGTTCGTTTAGCCAGTTTAATCGTTTGTTTTCAAATGAAGTGTGCGAGTAGATAACGTTTTTTACAGCTGTACAGCATTCGACAGCCTTGAGTCTGGATATTTCTATGACTGTCGGTATTTATATGTGCTAAAAGAATGTTCTTAGATATACTTCTCTCTCTCTCTCTCTCTCTCTCTCTCTCTGTCTCTCTCTGTCTCCCTCTATCTCTCTCTCTCTCTCTGTCTCTCTCTGTCTCCCTCTCTCT
Organism: Eudiplozoon nipponicum; assembly: GCA_029291075.1. Classification (NCBI taxonomy): domain Eukaryota; kingdom Metazoa; phylum Platyhelminthes; class Monogenea; order Mazocraeidea; family Diplozoidae; genus Eudiplozoon; species Eudiplozoon nipponicum. Next base: position 35,122 of record JAQBSW010005976.1, read on the forward strand.
CTCACTCTCTGTCTCTCTCTCGCTCTCTGTCTCTCTGTCTCTCTGTCTCTCTGTCTGCTGTCTCTGTCTCTGTCTCTCTCTCTCTCTCTACTCTCTCTCTCTCTCTCTCTCTCTCTGTGTGTGTGTGTGTGTGTGTGTGTGTTCTTGTCTTTTGATATATGTGCTACGGTGGTTTTTTTGCGTTGGCTGTTCCCTACGCACAGCTCATGGATGGTGCCGTGTTGATTGACCGAAAAAGCGCACTCTGGCTGGGAGCCTGGTGGCTTGGTATGCTGGTTTGCTCCGGTCTCGCACTGATCTCGGCTTTGCCAGTTTGTCTGTTTCCGCGTGAGCTTCCGCGCCACTTCGCCATCGAGGAGGACATCGAGGCCGATGAAGTTGACGCCACGAAACCGGTAAGTATTTTTTAAAAAAGCACACGTGAAATTGACGTACCCACTTATAAAGGATTAAACGCCCTTATTTCTAGTAGAACCGTCCTATTAACTTGCTTTTATCACTTGAGCGCATTTAACTGCGATGTTTACCTTGGCTTATGAGGCAATACAATGAAAGTCATAAGAAAAAACTGCGTTGACGATTTCGCCTTGCTTTGAGGGTGTTGTGTAGAAATCTGGATTACCTCGTTTCTGTGTGTCACTCATTTTAATCATGTTTTTGTTTAAAATCATTACTTTAATCACGATTGTCTATATTATTAGTTTAATTTTCCCGTTGTTATGTGAGTAAAACACTAGCTATAAAACCGACAATTTTGTGTCTGTAGCCATGAGTAGTGATGGTAGTGATAATCCCATTTCAGATGGATGAATCTCCTTTCCCATTGAAAATAGACCAGAATGATAAAGCATTTTGAGTGGCCAGCAATTACAGTCTCCTGGGAGACAACCAATACCAATCTGCGCTATGACTTCACCAGCAACAAGACTGGATTAGTTCGCGAAATAGAAGACCCCTCCTGATTTCGCCTTACTTGGAGGGGTGTGGCCAGAAATCTAAGATTACCTCGTTTCTGTGTGTCACTCATTTTAATCATGTTTTTGTTTAAAATCATTACTTTTGTCACGATTGTCTATATTATTAGTTTTAATTTTCCCGTTGTTATGTAGCAGTAAAACACTAGCTATAAAAAACCGTTGTATTTGTGTCTGTAGCCATGATGATGATGATGATGATGATGATAATCCCATTCAGATGGATGAATCTCCTTTCCCCGTGAAATAGACCAGAATGATAAACATTTTTGAGTGGCCAAAGCAATTACGGTCTCCTGGAGACAACCAATACCAATGCTGCGCTTCTTGACTTCACCAACCGTAACAGACTGATTAGTTCGCGAGGCAAGACCCCTCACGATTTCGCCTTGCTTGGAGGGTGTTGTGTAGAAATCTGGATTACCTCGTTTCTGTGTGTCACTCATTTTAATCATGTTTTTGTTTAAAATCATTACTTTTGTCACGATTGTCTATATTATTAGTTTTAATTTTCCCGTTGTTATGTAGCAGTAAAACACTAGCTATAAAAAACCGTTGTATTTGTGTCTGTAGCCATGATGATGATGATGATGATGATAATCCCATTCAGATGGATGAATCTCCTTTCCCCGTGAAATAGACCAGAATGATAAACATTTTTGAGTGGCCAAAGCAATTACGGTCTCCTGGAGACAACCAATACCAATGCTGCGCTTCTTGACTTCACCAACCGTAACAGACTGATTAGTTCGCGAGGCAAGACCCCTCACATACCAAAAGCTGTCGGCTAGACTATATTTTAGCTTAAGCGGTACTAAAAGACCACCAAAAGCTGTTTAAAACCCACCGTGTGTATTTAAGCATGCGTTCTGCTCCAGTATAAAAGAGACGGCGTCACCAGTCGCCTTCCTTCCACATAATTCCGGAAATCATACATGGGAGCGCGGTTTTGTTTTTACGACTAATTAGCCTCAAAAGGGAGGCTCATCAGACAAGAATAACTTCTGGCACTGTTTAAGTTAATGCCATTTTATTTACTCTTCAATGCACACCCGACGACATCTGTCCTTTTCCAGCATCGCATATGGAGGATTCCACTTTGGGACCTCGATTTAAGACTCACCTTCAGTAGGTTCTTTTCGCTTATTCCTCTCGCAAGACTCATTAGATAAGGCGCTCTTTGTTTCATTCACAATTGCCTATGAGCTATAAAAGAACACCACGTCACCCATTCCTGATGAGGATGAGCGATCTGTATTCAGAGTGATGGTCGGCATGACAAGACATCGTACAAATCCAGCCAAGAAGGGTGTTTGCAGGTGAAAACAACACCTCGAAACGCAAATAATGAGTTCCGCGAAAAGGAATCACACAAGTTAAAATGTTAATATTAAACGAATGCTTGTTTACTCACATCGAGTCTTTCTCCGAAACCTCTTCCTAGTCGCCGAGAACGAACTTAGTGTTTTGCATTGGTCAAGTCTACGCTTTTATAGTTGCTCATGTTTTCGACATTGACAGTGTTTTTGTCGATTTCACGTGGCAGAGACATCCGCTGCCTCATTCTATCGATTTCAACGTCACCAACATTAGCCTCACCGCCGACAGCGACCTCGTCATTGTCAAATTTGGTCAGTCTATCGTCGTTGTCACCATCACTTGTGGTGAAATTTGCATCACTATACTGACTGACCGGCTCAGAGCGGCGGGAACTTGAAGATGCTGTCGAGGAAGCACCAGCTTCATCATGACCAACAGCTGTGACATTGGCGATACCAGTAGACTCGGTCATCTTGACATGCAAAGATGTGTTTGCGCGAGGCATACGGCCAGCTGCGTGGCGGATGAAGGATAACGGTGGCTCAATTTTGCGAATAAGTTGGAAACAGCGTCGAGGCGTAACAACCTGTTTTTTATTGACGGTCACCTGGCCAAGGCAATTCGAACGACATCGAGTTTTGCAGCGCAGTGTATCAAACACCTCCAAGGTCTCCTTTGTCCGTCACATAATGCGCAAACGGCCTGGTTAGCGATGAAGTGACCCATTGAAATGTTTACGAGATAGTTACCGAAAGTCATAGTTACAATGAACTAGCCTGAGGGAGCGAAAAGCCGCCGAATTCGACCGCCCTACTTCTAAATTGTTCTACTTCGTTGGAATAGAAGTTCTGAAGGATTTCCATAAACTGATCATCGCAATCTGAAGAGGAGAGTTCGTCGAAAACCAATTGCCAGTCCAGCCGACTACCGTGGTTGGAGATTGTTCAAATCACTGGAATCACTCGTCTATTTCACTGAGCACCTCGTCCAAGGTCTTCCAGTCAAGCGTACTGTCGGGCCTACTTTATACTGCGTAGAATCGAGAGACGACACACTATAGCTGCCATCGCGTGGGCAGTGTTGCAAATCGATGTGTTCGCTCTATTCGGTTTAACTTATTGACTGTTGAGCGTCATAAAGTCCATCCCCTCCTCAACGTAGTACGACGGTGTCAACCATGTTTCGATGGCCGATCGTACATGGGCTAACGGGGCTATGGCGGTGGTGTCACCAGGGCGTGGTGGATTTCCGACCGGCAATCGGATCTCCTATAAAATACCACATGAGCCCGACGACGGCACCATGACTCGGCGTGTGTTCCCCGCCACAAAAGGGTTCAACAGCCACAGGATTACATGGACTCCTGGACAGTACCCCGTACTTCCGAATGGCAAATGAGCTCTCAACAGCCACCGGCAACCATACAACTTACTGCTGCCTTGCAGACTGCGCTTGGATGTGCAAAGGCTAGAGGTGCGTCCTCGATCAAAAAGCCGAGTGGTGAGGGGACACCACTTGTACCAAATTCCCATGAAACTCCATGAAATGTCACTGGAGCCGGCTTATCCTCCAAAAGGAGTCAGCCGCAGTAAAGTCAGTTGGCATTAGTCAGGCGCGAACCATTGTACCTTTGTGAAGATCAGATTCACATGCTACTCGCCGGGCCACCGCAGCGACTCTGGCGGTTGGCTGGAACCGTAGTAGCGGTAGACCAGTTATCGTTTCGCGATATCGGCCTCTTGATGATGACGCAACTTACCTTCACCTAACAAGGCACATGCTAATGGGCGAAATGTGGGCGAATCTGGTTCATTTAAGTGGTCCGTTTTTCCAGCACTCACGTGATTATGCCAGCTGTGAGTGGATCCAAGACGCAACCAACCATGCTACCATCTGTGTGGAGTTAAAAATGAGTCGAGTATCGGATCAAGGAAGGTGCAGCAACGTTTTAAAGCAGGACTCTGTCAATTTGACGTTGGTTAAATTATTGCAAAGCGCGACGGTGTACAAAGTCAAAAGTTTTAAAAGAGAAAATTACGTCACACGCACAAATCCGAAGATTTTGAACGTTCACATATTCTCTCCCTCTATTCACATCGGATTTATTTAGTGGCGTTTATCGAGAGCTCCTTTCTTAATATAGATTTCTACCTTATTTTTTATTTTAATCTTGTGTGTGCTATAAGTTTTGCTTAAATTTTACTATCCGAAAGTGTTACTATGGTGTGTGTACTTTTAGTGGGTGATTTATCTATTTTTTGTTCACCTAGATTGGCGTAGAATGAAAGAGAGAAGGTCGGGTAGAATTTTTTTGTTAATCTATTCATATAAATACCTGACCCATTATGTGCATACATTAGTTAGTAGAAACTAAGCATTGTATATTCCTTACTTGGAACTCCTCAAGTACTGTCGTCTATTTGACGACATTTTGTCTAAAGGAGTCAGCACAACTATTTGTGCTAAATATGCAATTGTGTATTAGGTGTTGCGCATCTAGTAAAAAATTACTTTTAATCAAGGTTGCGGTCTGGATATGAACACCTGACCCATTAATTACTTACGTATGTCAGTATAAACTAAAAATTGTATAGTGTAGAAAAGGCAATTTATCCAGTAGACCGGTTTCGTCCTTATTGGGAACTCATCACGTACTGTCCAGAATTTGCCGCGGACAGGACTCGAACCTGGGCACGTCTGCTTCGGAATCTGGTGCTCTAACTACTGAGCCACCCTGTCGCACACTACACACAATTTTCATTTATATACTAACTAATGTTAGTCATTATTTATATCTATTTCCTACGAATACTGCACAGTATATTATTAGGAAGAAAAAATCACATTATTAACATAGTGGATAATGGCCATTTATTTCGAGATTAACAACCTTCACTTTACAATCTTTCACTTATATACGCCCTGTGTTTTCATTTGGTTATGTGGGTGGCAATTATAGTCAGACTCGGTTTTGCTTATTTCGTGTTTGGGCTGATTGGTAAGTGTGTATGTGTATGTGTCTGTTTGCGTGTAGGGGTCTCTCTCGTTGTATTGCCAAGTGATGTCTGAGATCTGGTCATTCTTGTATTGATGCGAACAGTCGGTTAACTCTCAATCCATCAATACAAGAATGACCAGATCTCAGACATCACTCGGCAATACAACGAGAAAGACCCCTACACGCAAACAGACAAACACACAGACACATACGCATACACACTTACCAATCAGCCAAAACAAGTAATAGAAGTAAAACTGAATCAGACTATAAATGCCACCCACATAATCAAATGAAATAAATGGTCATCATCCTCTTTCTAATTAATGTGTTTTATCTTCGTAAATTTTTTGCACCATCTCTCTGCTTTCCAAATAATTGGATTTTTTGTTGTCCAGCTGAATAACACTCAAACGGCGATCACGAAACAGAATTCGCATGACCGTGGAAGCGGCACAAACCAAAGCCAGAACGTCGTTGCTGATTATGACGACCAGGTGCCAATGTTTGACGCGTCGGGTCAGCATCTCATCTCGTACGGCGGTGGCAGCAACACAGGTGGAGGCGATACCAACCATGGTCCTAACATTAATTGTGTTAATAATGATACCTCTGAAAGTATTCCATTTGTCCGTCATTATGTGAACAAAGGCGGTGTTGATGACAGGCCGGCAGTCACGACATCTGCTGATCCTGGGCATTGGTCGGTACGTGTTGATAAGCATCTAAACCTCCCTACTCATACTGTTTCTATTATTTTCTTGACAGAGCCGGACCCTGATGGATTTCTGCTTAAAATGTTTTGTTTGCAGGACTTTTGCCTTCCCCAGGCTTGGGGTAATTGAACGTTTTAATCTCCCAAATGATTCAGGTTTTTGTTAGTAAATTGCATAGAGGTATAAAAGCCAACTTTTTATATAGGATTGCACGGAGTAGTTGTCCCACCTTCTGCAGCCGAGCAGGATGTGACCACAAGAAATGTGACACAATGCGATTAGACCACTCGGACATGCTGGCTTTTGCCGATTCCCTGCTTCCATGCGGAATGCGCTGTTCTGATGTGCGTAATTCGAAATCAATAGATAGATTCGTGAAATCAAGTTTGCGAGCTTGAAGTAAGCACCAATCCCATTTTGTGTTTAACCAGTCGTCGAACAACATAGCAAAACTACCGGCAGTCGCAACGCACTGACGCGTTTCGACCTTCCATGATCATCATGAATACGTCGGCAAACTGACGATCGAGGATCAAACCGCATTGAATATATATGGAAATCAAATTTAGATATACGGCTCTCACCTCTAGCAGTCTTGCATGCATAGAGGTGAGAGCCGTATATCTAAATTTGATTTCCATATATATTCAATACGGTTTGATCCTCGATAGTCAGTTTGCCGTCGTACTCTGATGATGATCATGGAAGGTCGAAACGCGTCAGTGCGTTACGACTGGCGGTAGTTTTGTTGTTTTTCGACGGCTGGTTTAGTAGACCGAGATTGGTGTTTACTTCAAGTTCGCAAACTTGATTTAAAGAATTGTTACCACCACACGCGCAATCAATTATTGTTCAGTAAATAGATTATTGCACAATTCTTTCTGTCCACTCTATCGTGTCGTCGAAGCTAGTGCATCATTTTCGCAATATTATTTTATTATTTGTTTTCTCCGCCTTTCAATTGGTTAGGGATTGGTGTGTTTGAAAATGCCTACTTTTCCTTCATCACCTTGTTTTTATTTGTGTCTATTGAAGAACTCACCTCAGTGTGAGGCGATGTTCGACTATGCTGAGTCAGCTGCGCGTTTTGACGAAAATTTGATGCACATCAATCGTGAAGCAACGAGCAGCGTTTCGCAATTTCCAGTTTCAAATAAAAAACAGTCATCAATTCTTCCAAGTACTCCTACTTTGCCCAAAATTGGACTAGAAGATGGGTTGCACAATGACAGCCTATCTCATCCTGGTGTCCATCATGCCAACCAGTCGACGGCAAACGTTCTGGAGAGTAGTGTAGGCCATCAAGATGTGGCTGAAAAAGAAATTACGAGAGGCACACTTGTAAGTCTTGGCTTGACCGAGTCTACGGGTATCGCCAATGTTACAGCTCTCGGCAGTAAGGCTAATGTTGGTGACGTTGAAATCGATAGAATGAGGCAACGGATGTCTCTGTCACGTGAAATCGACAATAACACTGTCAATGTCGAAAACATTAGCAACTCAGTCAAAGAAATTGCCTACAAACAGCGTAGACTTGACCAACGCAAAACCCTAAGTTCGTTCTCGGCGACTAGGAAGAGGTTTCGGAGAAAGACTCGATGTGAGTAAACAAGCATTCGTTTAATATTTACTTTTTACCTTTTGTCTGATTCCTTCTCGCAGAACTCATTAGTTGCGTTTCGAGGTGTTGTTTTCACCTGTATACACCCTTCTTGGCTGGATTTGTACGATGTCTTGTCATGTCACTCTGACTCATCTTCGTCAGGAATGAGTGACGTGGTGTTCTTTTATAGCTCATGGGCAATTGTGAATGAAACAACCGATGAAGCTTTCTTAAAAAAGGGCACCATATCTAGTGAGTCTTGCGAGAGGAATAAGCGAAAAGAACCTACCGCTGGTGAGTCTGAAATCGGGGTCCCAATGTGGAATTCTCCATATGCGATGCCGAAAAGGACAGGTCGTCTGGTGCGCATTGAAGAGTAAATAAAACGGCATTAACTTAAACAGTGCCAGAAGTTATTCTTGTCTGATGAGCCTCCCTTTTGAGGCTAATTAGTCGTAAAAACAAAACCGCGCTCCCATGTATGATTTCCGGAATTATGTGGAAGGAAGGCGACTGGTGACGCCATCTCTTTTATACTGGAGCATAACGTATGCTTATATATACACGGTGGGCTTTAAGCAGCTTTTGGTGGACTTTTTGTACCGCTTATGTGAGGGGTTTTGCCTCGCGAACTAATCAGTCTGTTACGGCTGGTGAAATCGAGAGGTGCGACGGTGTAATTGGTTGTCTCTAGGAGACCGTAATTGTCTACAGCACTCAAAACGATTTATTATTAGTAAAATTAAACAATAATTGATTGAGAACCGCATATCTAATTTTGTTTTCCATATATATGCAATGCGGTTTGATCCTCGATAGTCAGTTTGCCGTCGTGCTCTGATGATGATCATGGTAGGTAGTTTTGCTGTTGTTCGACGACTGGTTAAACACATTGGGATTTGTGTTTATTTCAATCTCGCAAACTTGATTTTGTTATAAACATCCGATTGTTTTCTGTATTTCGCTCACTTCTGTTGGATTGTGTTTCTGTCTTTATCATTTAATTTATTCCTTTGGTGTATTCGTTTTTACAAATATATCACATTTAACGACAATGCTTGTTGGATAGTAGTGTCAGTATACGTACAAACTTTTTTTGCTTGACCATTTCTGGACAACGCCGATTTATTGAAATCGCCTCCAAATAGGGAAGCATATTAGCACACCTAGACTTAATTGAAATAGAAAAGCGCTCTGCTGGTGAATCGCAGTTTATTTAAAAAAATTCTTTAGTTATAAACGTACAAGAAACTTAATTCTTATTTTGCATTATTGCCTTTTCAATTTTTATTTTGTAAATATATTTATATATATATATATATATATATATATATATATATATATATATGTATATGTGTGTATATATATGTTATTGCTGATTTTGTATGCCATTTTTGCTGAAGCGATATGCCAAATTTTGCGTCGCGTAATCACAAACCCTGTCTGGCTTGGCGTAACAATCAGCACTGTGCTGGAGCAGTCAATTGTTGGCGCCTTCCTCACGTTCGCGGCTAAATATCTCCAAGAGTTGTTCCATCAGCCGGCCTACCTTGCCAGTATTCACACAGGTAATTGCAATCGCCTTCTGATGACTATCTTAAACGTAAACACGGATAAACACATCCATGCATGCCTACATACACACACAAATGCATAAATACATAGGCTCATACATACCTACATACATACATGAATGTGCAAAAACACATACATACCTACATACATACCTACGTACACACATGCATACATACATACATATGTATATACATTCAGACGTACATGCGTACAAACATGTATGAATATATACATACATGCATACATACATACATACATACATACATACAAGCAAACATACATACATACATACATACATACACATACATACACATACATACACATACATACATACATACATACATAAATACATACATACATACATACATACACATGTATAAATTCATACATACCTAAACATATACACATACATACATACATACATACACACATACAAGCATACATACATACATGCATACACATATATAAATACATATATACCTAATTATATACACATACATACATACATGCATACACACATACAAACATGCATGCATGCATACATACATACATACATACTTATACACATAAAAATCTACATACACATATGAATACAAACATACATATATAAATACATACATCCATACATAATACATACATACATAAAAACATTAAAAAATACGTACATACATACATAAATACATACATACATACATACATAAACATGTATAAATACATACACACACACATGCAAACATCCATACATACATACATACATACACATGTATACATACATACATACATAAATATATACATACATACATACATACATACATACATGCATACACACACACATACATACATACAAACGTACATACATACAGACACACACACATATATAAAAAATACATACATACATATATACATACATAAAAACATACATACATACATACATGCAATCATACATACATACATACATACATACATACATACACGTGTATAAATACATACCTAAATATATACATACATACATACACACATACAAACATATATACATACACACATACATACATACATGCATACATACAAACATGCATACATACATAATTGAACGAACATAGGTTGCGCAGGTGGTGATAACAATTATTTTAATCAAGGTTGCGATCTTGATGTAAACACCTGATCCATCAATTACCTACATATGTCAGTATAAACTAAGAATTGTGTAGTTTAGGAAAGGCAATTCATCCAGTAGACTGGTTTCGTCCTAATTGGGAACTCATCATGGCCGCGGCAAATACATACATGCATTCATACATACATACATACATACATACATAAATACATACATACATACATACATACATACATAAATACATACATAAAAACATAAATACGTACATACGCACATCCAAACATAAATACATGTATAAATACATACATAAACATGTATAAATACATACATACCTAAATATATACACATACATACACACATACACACATACATACATGTGTACATACATACATACATACATACATACACACATACAAACATACATACATACATTCGTATATTCATAAATACACACATAAATGCTTGCATACATGCATAAACACCAGCATAAATACATACTGCGTGCAGGTACGTATAAATACCTACGTACACTCATACAGACATAGAGGCATGTAAGAATAAGCACACGCCCACACCTACATGCTTTCGGTTTTTAGCTTTGTTATGCTGGCATATTTAGTCCTAATACGTTTATCGCAGACCGACAAATATGTGATCTACCAGCTCCATTTAATAACTTACCTCACTTTTTTCTAATCCTCAGGTGCTGTTGTGGTGCCAAGCGCTGTGCTGGGAGTAATGTCTGGTGCCATGGTGATGCGACGGTATCGACCCAGTGTGAACAATACAATGGCGATGATGATGGGAGTGCTGTGTAGCACGTTCAGTACAGCGGCTGTGCTAATCTCGCTGGGCTGCGACAGTCTTGACAACCGAGTGGCCGGCGTGACTGCGACCTACGACGGACATGAGTAGGTTTGCAATGTCTCTTATACACTGCGGAGTATACCTGGACTATTTGACTCAATCTGGTTGCATTTTGGCTCGTTTTCATTTTGTGTCATTGCCCATACACGAGAAACTGCGTTACGTGGCTAGATGCAACGGTTATGACACATCGGAGAGCAGCCGACTAAAACTGGTCGGCTCGCGAACTGTTCTTTGTCAATAACACATCTTTTAGTTTTACTTCTATTTGTTGGTGGTGCCTAAATGCGTGTTTGTTTGTGAGTGCGTATGTGCCATTCCTATTTTATCACAAACTGATATTTGAACTATAATCATTCCTGTACTGATTGGTTGATTTTTTGTAAATTTTAACCTGCCCGTACCCAGTCAAATTAGTTACCGTTTAAAAAAGTGAATAATTAAAACAAACGAAAATGATTGTTATAGAAAAATGACCACATTTACGTAAATGATCTAGTTTAGCATCACGAGCATCAATTAACATGACTGATAAACTGAAAATAATCATCTTTAAATGCTGGTATAAAAATGTCACTAAATAAGATCGTGGTATATATATGTATATATATATATATATATATATATATATATATATATATATATATATATATATATATATATATATATATATATATATATATATATTCTTTTGAAATGCGAGCTTTAATAAAATTCACTTTACCCTTTCTGTTTGCAAAAACAAAGAAATTTTATCAGATATAAGAAACATTTCTTTCTTATCTATTAATGAACATATCTTTATATATAAATTGGAAAGCAAAACAAGATAGAAATATGTGAACATATAATAAAGCACATTTTAAATGAAGCATTTGGTTGCGCAGTGCTGTCCTTCTTGTTGTGGATTTGACCGCATTTTTCTTGTGCGGGACAATTGATAGCACTCATAGGTCGGTAAAATCTTGAACTTTTTCCATCTTCAGATGATGTAATTTTTGGCCTCAATTGATGTGTTCTCACTTGTCCCTTCTTCTTTAAGCCTTCAATTAGCTGATTGTCTGAAAATGACGTTGGAACAAGATTTTCCATTGTTCTTTCACCTAATTTTCGAACCCGAATTTATAGGTTCATCTTCAGGGTCGACACAATACGCACAGGAGTAAAACACAACTTGTGGCAAATATATACAATAAAGCAATTAACGATTTAATGTCTAATGGCTATCCCAGACAATTAATTGAATCAATTATTACAAGGGGAGTTAGCCAGAAACAGACGTACTATGGGCCAGAAAAGAAAACAGTCTACCTAAACATCCCATTTAAGGAGGATGCAGTTTCTCGAATGGCACAAAAGAAAGTTGAAGCAGCATTGACACGCACATTTAATGCAGCCAAACTACGAGTGTTATTTAGGGTAACACACTTGCATTTACCAGCAATCAGAGAGAAACAGCCGTTAATGTCGATATCAAATATTATTTACCAATATACATGCGCAAGTTGTCGATCAACTTACGTAGGCCGATCGACCAGACGGTTAATTACTCGAATGAGAAAACATTGCAACTTAAACGCCTGTTTTAAATCAAATGGTGAATACACGTCTGCTATTGTGCAACACATCATCAAAACATCGAACGTATGTTCTCCAGACGTAGCATTCAAAGTAATTACTAAATGCAAAAACAAAAGGGAGCTAGCCACATACGAAGCCTTTTGGATAAACAAATTGCAGCCGGATTTATGTAAGCAGAAGAAGCACGTAGAAGCATTGAGTTTGAACTGGATGTGACGCACGCAATTTGATTGGTTTCTATTTTTCACACTCGCTTTGTTCATATATTTCTATCTTGTTTTTGTTTTCCAATTTATATATAAAGATATGTTCATGAGTAGATATTTGAGAAGACCATGAGAAAGAATATTTTCTTATATCATTTCTTTTTTCACACGAGAATTTTAACTGAATATATATATATATATATATATATATATATATATAATATATATATATATATATATATATGGCAAGATTGTAATCAAGCAATAATAAGGAAGCTGAGGTGGAACTATGTGAAACCAATCTATGCCTGCTCTCCTCGTTGACACTCCCTTTGATTTCTTCAATCCACGTTTTCTGCCAGTCAATGAAGCTAGAATAAATATTTGTCCTGCACAGAATTCTTCCGGTAGTGCAGTCATGGCGAGGCCTCCCGTTCTTATTTCGATTGGTGCTCTAACAGAGAAATTGAAGCACAAAGTTGGAACGAAATACGACATACGGAGGCAAAACATTCGTACACATAACAGCAAACAAGGCGACTTTCTGGTCAAAACTCGTTTCAATGGGATTTGTGTTTACGTCAAGCTGGCAAACTTGACTCAAAGTATTGTTGCCACCTCCTACGCAATCAATTATTGCTTAATTGTATTACCGAAATTGACGTATGCTTGATTCCTCGTTCATTATTTTTTTATTTTAGTTGGCCTCATGCAGGTACACCGTGGAATTTGGTGCCAGTGAATTTCACTGTTCCGTGCAATACAGCATGCGCCGGCCCGTTTGCTGCTGCATCGTTGGCCGTCACGCCAAATGTGCATTCTTCGTTGGCATCGGACAGAACACTGCACGAGGCAGGCGGCCTCGAGATGGGCGAACAAGCTGCAATGCCGTCCATCGTCCAGTCTGCTGGTGGAGAGAGACACTCCGACGAGTCGCCACTCGAGACCGGCTGTTCATTAGCCCAATTCAATCCGGTCTGTTGGCAGCCGGCAGAAGAGTTGGAAAATGCGAATCTGGAAGGCGCTGACAGACTGCGTGAATTCGATTCGTCTGATCACCAGCCCTTGTTGGAGCGCATTCGTAGAGCTGTACTCAGTGACCGATCTTCATCGACAAACGCCAATCTGAGTAATATATTTCACTTAATTTAAATACAACGAATAGCGGCTCTGCACAGAAACCGCCGTCGCATTCTATAATGTGGGCGCCTTATCTGTTGTGTCTTGCAGAGTTATTCCAGGGACTTCTGTTTAAACCTAGGTTAGGCATTCACATCGGCGCATTTTATACGCGAGATGATTTGAAACAAATAGGGCAATGGGAAGCTTTAGTGCGTATGCTGATTAATAAAGGAAGTCGTATAGTTCGCGTATCCGAGATTAGTACCCCGAATTCTCGCTTTGTTCAGATTTGTGGTGACCATCTTTGTCTACGCTTTATTGCCTTCCAACCGCTGGCACGACTTATTTATCTCAAGTCGCACAATGCGTAGTCCGTATTGTGCCTAGTTATCGAGTTGCGGCTTCTCTTGCAGAAAAAGAGCCATGGTAACTGCCGGCTGTCTGCGGCGTCAACCAGAATTAATTGCCTTCCCTTTGTGTCTGCACACGCTTCCACTGAGTGCCTCGATCTTCGAGGTTAGTTGACGGCTTGTTGCCAGGCGTTTGCATACAGTCTTGGTTGTGAGCTGTAGGAATTCTCATGTTGGGTGCTTAAATAAAGGAATTTCGAATTGCGGATTCTCAAAGCATTGAGTTGCAAGTAGAATAGTGAACGGGTCTCGGATAGCGGCGTGGGCTGTGGTTTTCGCGCCACTTGTAATCCTTTCGCTCTAGTACAACCGGTGGTTCACATTGTTAATGTAGGAATAGTTTTGCTTCCTGAAGTGTTGTTTTTTCCGAGGCACGTATGCCGACACGCACCACGCGTCCAGTCGTTGTAGATTTAAGCTTTCGTGCCAACAAAATGGAGATGTTCATGTAAACACTCGTTGACTGCGCGTGTGGTGCTAGCGGTTCGCTTTGTCCATGTGATCGGTGCTTATCTGAAGCTCGCGAACCAGATTTGAAGTTTTCTCGTGAATGTCGGTGTTCGTGGTTGCGCAATGCGATCATCCCATTTGACGTGTCCACGGCATTCCTTCATGGGTGGTCGATTTGCACTCTCGTTTCCGCCGTGCTTCGATTGGTTCCCTTCAACCCAAAGGCATGCACGCCATTTGTACTGGCCGCTAGAAATGAAGGTTGTACGACCAAGTTTCGGTGCCTCATCTCCAGCGCCACACAACCGGATTTAAATCCTTGAACGAGTCAGCGCCCAGCCACCGTGAAGCTGACTGCAACGCGTACTTGGCAATGAGAATCGACGGGCGAGAGCCGCATATATATATATATATATATATATATATATATATATATTTATATATATGTTTATATATATATATATTTATATATATATGTATATATATATGACTCTTCGTACCTTGAACGTGTATTTTGGTATTTCTACGTTGTGCTCTTATGGTAAACGTGCAACGTCGAAACGCGTCAGTGCGTGCACCAGGAGGTAGTTTTGCTGTTTGGTGACCGGCGACAGACAATGGGATTGGTGTTTATTTGCTAGATTGCAAACCTGATTTTGCGTGAATTTGAATATTTTCTGAGCATTTAAGTTAATAGGTCTTCGGGGTGAAAAATCGTGCGATCTTGATATAAAAACCTGACCTATTAATTACTTACATATGTCAGTATAAACTAGGCATTGTAGAGTGTAGAAAAGGCAGTTCATCCAGTAGACCGGTTTCGTCCTTATTGGGAACTCATCATGTACTGGACAGAAATTGCCGCGGACAGGACTCGAACCTGGGCACGTCTGCTTCGGAATCTGGTGCTCTAACCACTGAGCCACCTTGGCACACTACACAATTTTTAGTCATAAACTAACTATTGTAACTCGGTTAGTCGTTTTCTTTTAGGTGGAGCTCATATGGCATCTATGTAACTCAAACATCTGAATAGTATGTGATGAGTTCGCAATAATGACGAAACCGGTCTACCGGATGAATTGCCTTTTCTACACCAAACAATTCTTAATTTATACTGACTTATTTAATTACTTAATGGGTCAGGTGCTTATACCAAGATCGCAACCTTGATTATAATATTTTTTATCACCGCCCGCGCAACCAATGTTCGTTTAATTATATAAATGTGCACTTCAATACCACTTCCCCATGTAGTGTTGTGTCTGTTCAGTAATGACAGATTGGTGATGGTTAGTTGGAATTTTATGTTCAAATGGATGTCATATGGTTAGAGCATCAGATTCCGAAGCAGACGTGCCCAGGTTCGAGCCCTGTTCGCGGCAAATTCTGGCCAGTACGTGGTGAGCTCCCAATAAGTACGAAACCGGTCTACTGAATGCATTACCTTTGCCACACTATGAAATACATAGTTTATACTGACAAATGGATGCACTTAATGGGACAGGTATTTCTATGAGAGATCGCAACCTTGACAATATTAATTGTTATCACCGCGCGCGCAACCATTTATCGTTTAATTATTCTTATCTCGTCTGACAACCATTTTACCTCTTTTTCATTTTATTTTTACGACGCCTGTATAAAATGAGAGTTGCTCCTAAGAATGTGTCATTAGTCACATTACTATCAATCTCTCTCTCGCTAAGTTAATTTCAATCGCAATCTTTTAACGTAACTATGGTAACATGCTTAATTATTTTTTACTGCGAAATTTCATCAAAATAAAATTCTTTTGGTTGACCCTTCCCTCCCCCTCTGCCTAATTAGTCTCACTCATAAATAAACAACTGAACGTGGAATCGAGTTTTAAGCGCAGTTGTCGTATTGCTGTAAGTAAATTACATAAAAACAAAAATTGGCTGCTAACACAAAATACTCATCGTTTTGGTTATTAGTCGTTGAAACGTTCGTTCTAACGCCTGGCGAGACCTATTCATTCGTATCAGGTGTTTCGTCATGAATCTTGTCGAAACTAAACAGTTACATTTGTCCACTATGATTCAAAGAACACTACCGACTGTTGTCATCAGTTTCTCTGCTAAAACTCACAAGCTGCAATGAATTTAGAGGAATAGAACCGGAGGTGCTACCAGAAATAAGGCACGCCAAGGTATCCCAACCGTGTAGCTCCTCGACAAGCAGAACTCTATTCAGACAAACATTATATTACTTGTATACGTTGTACATTTTTATCGTGTTTAACGGGGCGAGTCTATTATTTATTTTTTTGATTTTTAGACAGCCAGTCATCGCTTGGACTACCTAGTGGGCCTAAAAAGGGCCAGCTAACATTCTTCAACCCATGCTTAGCGGGGTGCACACGAAGGCATACAGTGTGGGATGCAATAAAGAACGAGTCGCGAGAGGTAAGCTCATCGTTGGCTAGGACGTGTGTGGATTTTAAGCTCTGTGTATTCCACGACAACACTGCAC
>JAQBSW010005977.1:0-52534 GCA_029291075.1 Eudiplozoon nipponicum
GCTGTTGCACCACTACAACCAAAGTATCGCGGTACTTACCCGATTTTGCTCAGACAACCAAAATACTTCATTATTATGCAAGGCGCTACATCGACATCAGTAAGCATAGACAGGTTGAAACCGTTTATCGAACCGCCTGATCCTGAGAGCGTTCAACACTTCTACACACGTCTCAGGTTCCGTCTGCCCACAATCTCAATATCCTGCTTTGTATAACGCGTAATTGATTTTATTTAAACATTAACATTAACTATCAAAATTTTTTTAACCTTACGTTATTTTTCGTATTTGTCTCACGTAGCATAACCAGCTGTTCTTAGCTAACAATTGTGTAGCATTTTGAACAGTTCTCTGGTATTATGCCATCTCTGAGGCAATGTTCGTGTACATAGTTTTATGCAGTTACCTTTGATTTTAATGTATATATATTTTACATTATAATGTATTTCTCACACATGACATTACACTACCTATTTTGGTATGACCAGCTACTTAGAGCTAACGCTTTCGTGTAGCAACACTAAGTAGTGATCAGCTTCATATCATGGTACAGGCCACTTTCAATGCATATCTCAACTTCATCAATTGCAGAAAGACCACCCTACAAATGTCATGACCACAACGTCGAGTACTCTAGCTCCTTTGGTCGTATACAAACACATTGACGACGATCCAACCTGCTTAGGTTTTAACTTAAACCTGGCAAATTTCAGAGGCGATTTACCTCGAAATCTTCACGCTGCGGCTTCCAAAACTTACACTGCTCTATTTTGCCTCACGTGCTTTTACCGACCACTAGAGCTAACAATTTGTGTAGCAATTCCTAGTGGTTACCTGGCCTCATATCATTGTTGAAGCAACCAACAAGCATATTTTAAGCCCAGCATTTATGGTTCATCATATTTTTGCTTAACTTGGTTCCAACTCTGTCATGCATTTCTTATCTAGCCTCGCAGAGAGGAATTTTTTCCCTTTTTTTAGAGAGGAAAGTGTTGTAACGACACAAATTAATGGCCGACATATTGCGTAAATTAAATTCAATTTTAGTTACGTTGCACCAATGAGAAAAAAGCGAAACTTGCCGTTTAACCAATAGTGTGCAAGTAGGCATGGCATGCTATTTAAGCACGGCAATTTACCATGCAAGTTAGTGGCTGCAATTGCATTCTGCCTTGTGTCACGCGTGTGCGTTCTGTCGGCTGTCAATACCTACGCTGGTGATTTGATAGTTTCACCAACAATTGACTACATCCGTGACTCATCTTGTTGCGGTACAACCAGCGAGACGAGCCAATTAATTGCAGAACCTGAACTACGTTATCCATATCGTGATTACAACTCTACAATAAGAGCCACAACAATCAGAGTCCACCCAAGGCTCCAGGACATCTTCACATTCTGATTAATTCAGGAGAACGCACGACCAGGCCCTCTTAAGGGCCCCCTATCAGTAACGAATCTCTATTCAGAGCACCTTAACCGAGTTTGTAACGTCGTACGGCATTTACTTGAAGCCGGGGCGTTTACAGGTGTGTATATTTAATAAACAACCCTATTAATTACAAATAAAATTGCAGTTCAAGAAATCTCAATTAAAACTGCTTGTAATTAATAGAGATTGTTTCTAAGAGAAATATCGTGTAAGAACACAGTTAGATTATTTGACTTTAAAGAGCACCATATTTGTCACAATTGAACATCGTTGGGTTGTAACGCGGAGCCGCGTGTTACAATATAACCTGTTTTTGTTGTATAAGGAATTTATAGTGAAAATGAAAATTGTAATGAGAAACCAGAAAGTTTCTACAAGTTAACAGAGATAGTCATTTTGTGTCCATCACAAGATACAGAAAGCTCATGTAACGACACAAAGCAATTCGCTGAAATATTGCGTAAATTAACTGAAGTTCAATTTAAGATGCACCAATGAGAAAAAAATGGAAATTTGCCGTTAAACAATGGTGTGCGAGCAGCCAATCACGGTTACTTAAGCACGGTGTGTGGCAATGGCCATCTTTAAGACAAATAATGAACAAAGGGTCTTATCTAGGGCAGACAGTATTTCAACAGAAATTCCTCGCAGAAGCGTCCGTATAAGAATGAAGCAGTCAGCCCAATGAGAAAAGCAGACTTCGAGCTGAAGTGAACATAAATTAATTAATGTGTAAATTTGTTTTATTAAATCGATGCTCGTTATGCGAGCAAAATTCTATATATAATTGAGTAAAAATAAAGCATGTGTGGTACATTTAAAATGGCTTCTGATGGGTTGGAAACGTTGATTCAGGCATTGACTTCTCAAATGAATATTTAACTGCAGAATTAGGCATAATTAAGGCTCGTCTAGACGATACGCTAATAATAAATACGGAAGACATACAAGTACGTGGACCATCCAACATAGGTGGACAAAACACGGTGAATTTACCATGCAATTCAGTTGTCGCGTTTGCCTTCTGCTGTGCGTTACTATGACGTGCTGTCTGCTATTGTCACCTACACTGATTTTTGGGCATGATTCACACACATTGGCAATTTCAGTCACGCCAAACTTTTTGCTTTACAACTAGAGAGACGGAATTACAGTTGATCCTTTCAGTACGCCAGTTACTGGAATTCAATAAGATTACTCAACTAATCTCTCGCCACGGATGTCAGACACAACTGAAGGAACCACAACCCAAGTCAACCAGAGCTGGTTTCAAGTGACTTGGAGTACTTCTGGACACTGCTACACTAAATGAGCTCCTTGGCATTTGCTGGAGAACGCAAAGCCGGCCCTAATAAGGGCCCACAACTGCACTAACTCAACCATCCTGGCACCAAAACTGACTTTGTAACGTGCGGCATTTACTTGCAGCTGGGGCGTTTAGATTCCAAACAGACAAATAAACCGTAAACGCCCCAGGTTCAAGTAAATACCGTACGACGTTACAAACTTGGTTAAAGTGCTATGGATATAGAGTTATTGTTCTGATAGGGGGGCCCTTAACAAGGCCGTTCGTGCGTTCTCCGGCAAATGGCGAGAAAGATGCTTCAGAGTGAAGATGTCCTAGTGTGGAGGAAGTGAAATCCTCCGCCTTATGTAAAATAACCTTGACTGATAAATTTAAACCACCATAGCTGATTGTAACGAAGTTTATTTAAAAATAATTTTTCCTTTTATTATCCAGAACATTCTTTGTTTAAATATTTGATTTTAAATTGTGCTATATTTTCAGTTTTCGAGTATCTCGCTCTGTGACTGGTATTGTAAATTTGGTCTGCTGCATTTTAACATTTTTTCCATAGTAAACGATTACATCATTATCAAATATAATTCTCCATCAATTGCCTTTTGTTCTGATAAAAAATAACATTGAAGAGGAGCCTTGGAACACGTATATTTGATTTTATTTGGGTCACGTTTATACCATAACAGATTATTGCTGAAAGGAACAGCTTTCCAACTTTCACTTTCCGATTGCCCAACAATTCATGGATACCGATGTTAAATTTGAGGATACAAGTAGGTTAGTGCAGGACATAGCGGACTTGAATTTAAGTAACGAAAATAATCATATAAGCCTATCAGACTCTACTGTGTATTTTAGGACTTCCAGCGATCTGGCATCTATAAGGCTTACCGACACGAAAAGGTTAGGAGCCTCTACAAAATATGGCGACCGCGCCAGGATAAAAAATTATCAGTCTACCGCTGTATAAATCAGAAAAACATTCAAGTTGGATAGGAGATGCCCAACTTATATTCAGTGCTTATAATATCGTGAACCTTATGGAGATATTTGGTGCAGCATGGATGGCATTGCCTAAAAATTTCCGAAATGCTTTGGAAAATTTCAGAGACAGAACTGTGGAAGAGAAGCCGTACAATGCATTTGAGTTATTTATGGCTGAAATTCAACAGATATATCAGCCTGGAAGATCAGCGCAAATGTGCGAATTATTACGCTTTGAAAAAATGGGGCATCAACTACCGTCCGAATTTTATGAACGCCTTTGCTCAAAAGCTTCCAGGTTCAATATATCAAGAGATGTAGTCAACTCCATTTTTACAGCTGAGCTACCAATTAGGCTCAGAACAACATTGGAAGTATTTGACACAATGAGCATAGACTAGCCCACAAAACTCAGAGGGTTAGACGGCGTGTATAAACAGCAAGAACCACAAGTACATGCTGTAATAACAGATTCTGTAACGATGCAGCCAGTCAGGGCAGATACCGAAAACCACCTGACTATACAAGAAACTTTGCGTTTCTTATGCAGAGAAGTTGCTAGCTTGCGTAGTGATATTGCACAACTTCAGAGTCAGGATAAGTATAATAGACGTCGAGGGAGTCACTCGCGTCAACGCTTCGAAGGGCCACGTGGATGGTGTAAGGCACATTGCGAATACGGACGCAGTGCAAAGTGCCAAGGTGAGAATTGTATTTACCCGCGATTAGGTGGACCCAGATGGAAAGGAAGCACAAAACCGGTTGAGAGAAATCCATCACCGGGAAAAGGACAAAACCCCCGCTAGTAGGAGTCGTAAGGGGTGTTCCATTGCAAAGGCTCCCAGATATGCCTTTAAAAGGCATACTCAAAGCTAAAGATGCGACTAGAGCAAATAGCACCGAGATAGAAGGCAAGAGAGTCCGATTCTCACTAAGCGGAGATCTGGAAAACATTGCCGGATTGTCCAGCAACAAGTTCATTATTAAGGATGAATTATCTGGATTAGAATTTCTCATTGATACGGGTGCTGAAGTAAGCATAGTTAGGTCAGACGTGGTGGAAGCAGATTGCCCCACATTTGATTATCAACTATGGGCCGCTAACGGTAGTCCGATTGGAGTAAAAGGGATGAAAGAAATGTCGGTAACATTAGGCCAGAAATCTTCCTTCCGATGGAATTTTCTAGTAGCCAATGTCAAGGACCATATCATTGGCATGGATTTCTTGACACATTTCAAGCTGACATTAGACCCCAAGGCTAGGACTATCGCAGAAGGCATAGGGATAGCAACACCTACTGATTCTAACACGTCGGCAGTTAGAACAGTCTTCTTACCTCGTCCATCAGTCGCACATGACTTCGCCGATATAATCGAGAAGCAACTATCAGTGTTTCAGCCTTTCAGTGCCAAAACGATAGGTTTGAATGCAGGACTAGAACACCAAATAGAATTGGGGGCTCCGTTGCCTTGTTCACCAAAGGCCCAACCATTGGCACAATACAAGCAACAAATTGCTTTGTCCGAATTTCACCAATTGCTCAAAGAGGGGATTTGTAGAAGGTCAAATTCCGATTTTGCTTCCCCAATAGTGGTAGTTCCCAAACCTGAACCGGGTCAATGGAGGGTTTGTGCAAATTATCGGCTATTAAACTCAGTAACGAAAGGTGATTCTTATTCTCTCCCTAACCAGAGTACTTTACTCCAACATATAATGAGATATGAGGTTTATTCAACTTTAGATCTCCAGAAAGCGTACTATCAGGTACCAATGGAAGAAAGTTCGATACTACTCACAGAAGTCAGATTTTCAGGAGGGGGATCGCATGAATTTCTTCGAATTCCTTTTGGTTTGAAAAATGCCAGTCAGACATTCCAGCGTTTGGCTGAAGTAATCCTTCAGAATTGTCCATTTGCGAGGGTATATATAGACGACATAATTATTTTTAGTCGCTCCCGAAATGAATATCGTACGCATTTGGAAACGGTCTTGACCAGGCTGGAACAATATGGATTAGTGGTCAAACCTAATAAGAGTAATATCGGTTGCTCTTCAGTGAAATACCTTGGTCATATACTTTCCAAAGACGGAATTAAACCTTTGGAAGATAAGGTCCAAGCAATTATGGACGTAACGGACCTCGAACCCTACGCCAGTTGCGAAGGTTCTAGGGCATGACCAGCTATTATCGTCTATTCATTCCAGGTCTAGCCGGAATTCTTGGATCGTTAACAAGCCATCTCACTCGTGAAAAGAGCACGATCAAAAAGTCTTGGCCTATAAACTTGAGTCAAGAAGACCGAGAAAATTTCCAAAAGGCCAAGGATATGTTAAGTGACGTAACCACATTAGCACCTGTAGATTGGGAAAAACCTTTCGAACTAATCACAGATGCCTCAGAGGTTGCATTAAGGGCAGTGCTACAGAAAATAAATCAGGACGTAGTAAGACCGATTGGGTTTTATAGCCGTAAGCTTAATGATCGAGAGAAACGTTATGATACGTTTGGCAAAGAGCTTCTAGCAGTGTATGCCGCAGTGCTACACTTCGAGCATTACTTAGACGGTCATAAGTTTAAGTTATTGACCAATCATAAGCCGTTGATCAGTATACTTGGTAAAACAGCTAGGCTTAATTACTCTCGTAGAGTAAATTCCCAAATAACACGGTTAGCAGAGTTCGATTTCACTGTGTCTCATATTGCTGGTAAGGAGAATGTGGTAGCAGATGCACTTAGCCGACCGAATGAAGCTGATGTCGAGCTGATATTTCAAGGTCCATTAAAAAATTTAGATGAATCAATGAACGATTTCGTTAGTCAAATCGAGGAAGCGCAAGGATCGGATCCCTTTACATTAGTATTATCCAAAAGACCAGGATATGTTCGTAAGCTCATAAGTGGCAAGTGGTTGTTATGCGAAACATCTAGAAGTCAACCACGACAATATGTGCCATTGGAGTTACGGGCCAAGATTATCCAAGTGTTCCATGACATGGGTCATCCATCCATTAAAGCCACCATTCGATTAATCAACGACAGATACGTATGGCCGCACATATCTAAAGACATACGGGTATGGGTAAGAGCCTGTGCCAAGTGTCAAACGTGTAAGGTGTGGAGACATACCAGAACCGAGATAAAGAACATTGGAATACCAATCGGACGGTTCAGACACGTACACATAGACATTGTCGAGATGCCTGAAGTAAATGGAAATAAATACTTGCTGACTATGGTAGATAGATTTAGTCGTCAATTTGAAGTGGCGATTTTAAAAGACATGACAGCGCAAGAAGTCTTGTTTGCGTTTCTACATAATTGGATATCGCGTTATGGTGTTCCGGAAAAGGTCACTAGTGATCGTGGTAGTCAATTTATGTCAGAACTTTTCGTAAGATCCCTCAACATCATGGGAACCACTGTAATACATACAAGCGCGTATAACCCACGAGCGAATGGGATGGTAGAAAGGCTACATCGTGAACTGAAAGCTGCATTAAGGTGTACTAGTGGAACAAGCTGGATACACGATCTTCCTATAGTACTACTCGCCATGCGCAACAGATATAGGGCACAATTAGGAACTTCCATAGCAGAATTGGTTTATGGAGAACCATTAAGGTTGCCTGGAGATCTTCTAATAGAAACTCCAAGTAGTCTTGATTGGGCTTCTAGTTATGTAGATTGGTTTGTAGGAGCACTTAGAGACAAGATGTGTCGTTTGGCCCCAACCAAGACTAGAAAAACTAAAACCAAATGCTATGTGTCCTCTGATTTAAAATCGGCTTCGCATGTGTATATAACTAATGAGAATAGGAAGAACTGCCTGACACCATTTTACAAAGGACCATACAAGGTCAAGAGGATGACTGACAAGAATGTCATCATAGAAATAAATGGCATTGAGGATTGTGTTACGTTGGATCGTTGTATTCCCCAGTTTATCTGGATTGACGGTATGACTGAATTAACAGATGCGTCGAATGACCGTTCCATGGGCGAATCTGATGTGTGCAATCCCACCATGCAGGCACATAATGAAATGCAGAACTCTGAAGAACCGTTGTCTAATATAGCAAAATCTTATTCTACTGAATCACAGCATGAAAACTATATTGTCGATACCAGATGATTTTGAAGAACCAGTGAATGTTGTACCGGGCGAGATGACGACGTCAGGGGCGCCAGTATGCACAACTCGTTCTGGAAGAGTACATCGTCAGCCGAAGAACTATGATTACGTCTATTACTAGCCGTTTTTTGAGAAGGTGGTGTATGTGGAGGAAGTTAAATCCTCCGCCTTATGTAAAATAACCTTGACTGATAAATTTAAACCACCATAGCTGATTGTAACGAACTTTATTTAAAAAGAATTTTTTCTTTTTATTTTCCAGAACATTCTTTGTTTAAATACTTGATTTTAAATTGTGCGCTATTTTCAGTTTTCGAGTATCTCGCTCTGTGACTGGTATTGTAATTTTGGTCTGCTGCATTTTAACATTTTTTCCATAGTAAACGATTACATCATTATCAAATATAATTCTCCATCAATTGCCTTTGTTCTGATATAAAATAACATTGAAGAGGAGCCTTGGAACAGGTATATTTGATTTTATCGTTGGGTCACGTTTATACCATAACAGATTATTGCTGAAAGGAACAGCTTTCCAACTTTCACTTTCCGATTGCCTAACAATTCATGGATACCGTTATTAAATTTGAGGACACAAGTAGGTTAGTGCAGGACAAAGCGGACTTGAACTTAAGTAACGAAAATAATCATATAAGCCTATCTGACTCTTCTGTGTATTTTAGGACTTCCAGCGATCTGGCATCTATGAGGCTTACCGACACGAATAGGCTAGGGGCCTCAACACTACAGCCTTGGGTTGACTCTGGCTGTGGTTCCTTCTGTTGTTGCGTTTTAATCTCGATGTGGAAACTTCGTTGAAGTTCTGAATTAATCGGCTCGTTTCATTGGTTGTAAAACAACAAGATGAGTCACGGATGCTGCCAATTGTTGTTGAAGACAAATCCAATAACCAGCGTAGGTAATGACAGCCGACAGCACGCAGACGTAAAGCAAATGCGACAACTCTACTGCATGGTAAATTTGCTGTGTTTAAATAGCCATGCCATAGTAATATATGTCTACTTTCACACTATTGGTTAACGGCAAATTTCGTTTTTCCTCATTGGTGCAACGTAAATAATATTGAATTTAATAATTCGGCGATTAATTTGTGTCGTTACAAAACAATTCTTACATTGTTTATTTGTTTACTAAAATAATTAATCATTGTTTATAGAAATGTCGTTACTTTGTACTATATTTGTGTAGCAACTCAACGTGTAAACAGTGTCCTGAGAAAGTACTTATTTTATGTTGGAAGAAATATCTTCCTCTACAAGACCATTATACGGTGTTTATTACATGTTAATAAAATTTCTATTAGTTGATTTCCTTAATAAATTCAGTAGCTTTATTACTCAATTTTTGTACTTTGATTTAATTTTGTTTAAATTCTTATTTAAAGAAACGGGTAAATTAATATTCTGAAGTCTTGTGCTAAAATCAATGTGGTTTAGAATACATGATAATGCCTCCATATTTGTTTATTAAATAAATTCTAAATAAATGGACCAGGATTACACGGAAGATTGTATCGAAGAAATTTTAGACATCCTAAGTGAGTGGGTTCCCGAAATAAACGAAGATGACAATTCAAAGCGGCCTGCTGAGGTTAGTTTGCGACTTCTTATTCTATAGCTTTTTGATCTGCGGCCCGTTAGTGCTATGCTCGTATCTGAAAATGAATTTTATGGGCGAGATTTGTTATTGATTTCTAATAATTGGCGTACTGAATGGCATAAAAATGGTATCCAAGTCCCTGTAAACTCACAAGAAGAACTGCCGAAGACTGTGTTCAGGTAAATGCGGCCTATATTAATTTATTTACAGAAGACGTGAAAAGCAACTAAGCCGTTTGCGCGGTGCCAAATTTAAAAGACCGGAAAAGCTATTGTGTGATAAATTAGATGAACAGTTTCTTTGTGTTCCTGTATCTAGCAGAAACACCTTGATCTATCAATTAGATGAGTTAGATAATGCTTGGCTTACTACTGTTAATGAAGAACGAGAATGTCTTGGACTACCATTAATAAAGGTATGGATGTTGGAAGAGACTTTGGAAACACTTGAGCATATATGTCATATCAAGCTAACAGAAAAGAAAAAAGAATTTGAAGCCCATTCAATTGAGTTTGATGAAAATACACGATGCGATGTCTGCCTCTATGTAAGTACTAAGTGTTACCAAATTCTATTGTGCGTTTATTTATCCAATGAGGATATTTATATAAGCAGTTATTACTAGGTTTACCGAATCATATCAGCACTTGCATTAGATTAAATTTACCTTTTGACCATATATAGTGAAAAATTTCTTGACCAGGAATTCCCCGGATCCGAAAGCAACACAAATATGTAATATCTTTAACAATTTATAAAATTTTAGGTTGTGACCTATAATTGTATATATTTATTGTTTTACTTTTAAAGTTAAATGAAGTAAACACAAGATTATCGATATTTGTGATTAATAAAATATAAATTGCAATAATTGTAATAGCCACATTTCCTAATCCATTATTTCATAAACATTGCTTACTACTTGAAGTTAATGACTTCATAGATATCATTAATTTAAACAAAACTTGCATGTACGATAAAACAGTATGAACTACATAGCCGAGACGGAATAATCCAATTTTAATTAAGTTCGCAGATCAGTAAAAAGACTGACACTATTAATTATCCCTATTTGATCTTTAACATGTGTTTTACAATCTTGACTAATTAAAATGAAATGGTTTTCAGTGAAGACATTTAGCTATTGCCCAGTTGAATCGGCTTTTAGAAAAAGGAAGTTTAAGAACACTTTGTAGCCACTTGGAATTTAGTTTAATGGCAGTTTGCTTTATTAATCGGGGCTTCCAGTTTGATGTTCTAAAAACGGTCTTTATACTGGCAAATATTTACCACAGTCGCTGATTTGTTTTCTCAGATGTTATTTGAAATAGTGACTACTATTGAACTGTTTGCGGAAATAGATTCATAATTTCTTACTGGTATCAAATCACTGTAATTATTACTGTTTAAAGCGAAAAGTTAAAATTCGTTAAATAATTTTTTAATGCTTGAATTGTTATTTTTACTATACCAGTTCACCTAACGTGCTCAAATACTTTTGTCTACATTTACATTTATTAGTTTATTATTTTTAATTAATTATTTTATGGTCGTGTTCTAATTAACCTGTTTTATTGTTATCTCGAACAAAATGCATTTTAAATCTCTTACATGGTTTAAAATAAAATATAATAATAATATAATAAAATTCATTATACCATTCTCATGTGCAAAGACAAAAATATATTTTATCAGATACAAGAAACGCTTCTTTCTCATTATCTTCTCAAGTATCTACTAATGAACATCTCTTTATTTATAAATTGAAAGGCAAAACAAGATAGAAATGTGTAAACATGGAGAGATTTTTCCTATGATAAAACCTACGTACATGTTTGCTATTTCTGCTACCACCAAAGATCCTCTAAACAAAGCATCTGATGTTAAGCTAGCAAGAGATTGCACCTTCGTTCGTAAAGCTTAAGAGGTTCTGCTGAAGAACACTCTGCGTAAATATGCTATCTTTGTTTCGTCAAACAAATTTTTTTCACGTACTGCCAGTATTATTCATTTGTATATTTCGAAACAGGCTTGGTGTTGTTAATTGGGTTGGAGCAGCATTAAAGAGTGACAGCCAATTTGAATAAAACGTTTAGACCCGACTTATTAGCTATGTTAAATTTGCAAGTGGACCTGGGGTGCCAATCCTAATTTCTATGAAGTGACAGTGACACGCGATTTCGTGAGGGACCACAAAACTGCAGTGATCGATGGCTTTCTTTTTGAATTTTCAAGTAGGATAGAATAGAGGATTAGGAGAATCTGCGCAAATTCAATTCCACAATTGACAACAAACTAACGAAAAAACAGCTGCGAAATCGACGTAACTATTTTTACCAGATATGGGATTTGTACAAAAATACGAGTTATCAACACTGCAATCCGTACAGTGTGCGCACATACCAAAGGGACAGATTGAAATAAGCGTAAAGGGATAAAAACGTTCGTTAATGTAACAGCCATCATAATGCCGAACCATACGAAAGCCAAAAATGACTAATGTTTCACTACCATATAAACATATAAAAACGGAAATAATAATTTATAAACAATCTATTACTGAGATTTTCTAGCGTATAGTAAAACTGTCCGTGCAAGTGAATTGTAAACATGACCTTTAAGGCAGGGTGAAATACTCGCCTTCATAAATGGCGAAGGTTCGAGAAAGCTATTCTAGCTTTCGTGATTCTCATTCTCACCTCGTCTGACATATTGCCTAAGTTATTGATATAGCTCCAGAGATATGTAAACCTGTCAACTATGCCTTGATCTTCATTCTGCAGTCGCAGCGTTGGAGTGAATGGTCGGTGATCGTGTAAAAGTATCTTACATTTTGAGGGTGCGAATTTCATACCGAGACACGGAACTACATCTGCTAATCTATTCTAGGTGGCCTGAGCAGCATCTCGATTGTCGAATAATAGTACGATATCGTCTGCATAGTCAGGATCGACCGCGCGGGAGAACTTCAACACTTGCATCCAGAATGTGTCAAAAATTGTTTTTCATGATAGCATCGATTACAAAATTAAACAAAATGGGGGGGGGGATAGTGGACAATCATGACGAACACCACTGCTGGTTGTAAAGTTGTCCGTTAATTCGTAGTAGACCATAAAGCGACCAGAATTATTTGTGTAGACAGCGCGTATAATATTAACAAATTTTGTGAGAACACCTCTTTTGGACAAACTGGAATAAAACACTGCGATTCAATGAGTCAAATGCACCCTTGAATTCGAGAAAGACGGCTTTTGTGGGAAGGCGATATAAATGTCTTTGTTCAAGAACTTGCCTTTACGTAAAAATATCTATACAACCTCATCCTGTGTGATTCACGTGAAGCGCTAAGACGACTTAGGATAATCTTGACACGACTACTACTCATTTCTATCATGGGACGGTTTCTTCATTCCATCGAAAAAGTTTAGTCTAAGCTCCTAAATTTATATCGCTACCACCCTTAAATAATTCCTGAAGCAAATCATTAGGGCCTGATGCTTTGTAACGTTTAAGAGAATGGATTGCATCCTGAACTTATAACTTCGATGGTTCTTCGAGACTAATATTCGACACTGTTGATGCAGGCTTGCTTTCGGAATCGGAACAGTCGCGATTGCCCTAGAAATTGATATTTGAAGTGTTCAGCTTACCTATCAAGTTGACTTATTTTTCGGTTACTAAATGTTTGTTACTATCAATTATAGTTTCGCTAATTTGTTAGATTTTTCTGAACTGTTGCGCGAATAAGTTGGGTCAAACTTCCATTTCTTCAGCCTTTCTGGTTTAAAAGGACTTGAGATCGATTTTTAGACTGTGTTTAAGTTGGCGTGTTAAATTGCGACGAGTATTATTATGAACCGAGCCAGGTCGAATTTGGTGCTCTATTTGGAATATCCATAGATTTTCTGAAGGCCAATTATTATTTGTACGAGTAGTATCTGTATTATGCATAGGAGAATTTATCTTGGACCAAAGTAAATTCGGATTTTCGCCATCAAGACCAGTTAGCTTAGAATTTATAATATTTTCATATTTTTTCCGGAAGAACGGTAGTTGAGTTAACCTCCATCAATTTAGGGTTTATTCTTATTTATCTTACTGGAAAAGTTTAGAGCAAATCGACAACGGATAAGTGCATAGTCCGAGTCGACTTAAGTGTTCCAAAAAGAATGACAATCCTGGATGAAACCTCGCCATCTATAACTAATTTTACGTGATCCATTTGAGTCCACCGTTGTCCAGGTTCTGGAGGACGCAATGTGGTTCAACGTCTAACACTACGTCTGAAGGTTGTACTAATTTTATATAATCAAGATTGTGTGCAGCTATTCAAAAGGTGTTTACCATTATCGTTGCGCTTCGAGCTTCAAGTATATCTTCCATCTGAGTGAATCTTGCGTTACTTAAGCTCCCAACTTGAGCATTAATGTCACCCATAACCAAGACTATATATGAACTTTGTGCTCTTGATAGTACGGAGCTTAGTTTGGAGTAAAAAGCGTTCTTGCATTCGTCTGTGCTGCAATCAGTAGGACTATGTGCAGATAAAATGAAGAGGAAACGTTGATAACGAATTTTCATTGATTATACTAAATGCAGTTTAACGTGTCATACACAGCCGTCTATTTACAGGGATCCATACAGTTAAGCAAGCTTCAGCTTTTTTGATAAAGACAATACTGTAATTCACGTATGATACTGTATTCTGGTTTCAGATACGCAAAATACGTCGATTTCAAATTTATCCAATGTACGTGCAAGAGCTTCTTGTTGTCCAAGTTGTTTTAATGTTTGCACATTAAATGCGTCTGTTAAAACCTACCCTAGGTTTAATAAATGTTAGTCTACTTAATCTATTTTCGGTATTTGGCAAACCGATATTGGGCTCAGTGATATGATCTACACCAACCATATTCTTAGTATCGTAATGAGCCTTATTGTTTGATTGGAAAGAGGAAAGATAAGGAAATGAGGCAGAATCGAAGATAAATTTGCCTACAGTATTCTGATTTCTCTTATCCACCCTGCACGGCTCAGCAGATATGGCGACCCTTTTTATACTGCGCGACGGTCGATGCAGTATGTAATCATTGTAAGTTGTACTTTTATTGGTTATATGTGGACTGTAAAAGAACATTAGTTCGCCCATTCCTAGTGATGGTTAGTATTCGGAGTTTTCCTTCTAAATAATCTGTCAACTAATGCTGATGAGCACTATCTGCCAAAATGCCAGTGGCCAAAGTTTCCTTCAGTAGCCGAAACTTGACCTTCGCGTCTGGAACGCTTGCTCTCATTCCGTCACTACACATTTAACAATAATTTACTGCGTAGTTAGACCAAACTCGAGGCTTCATATTAAACAGGGATGGTAGCTGTGTCCCTGTTCAATCCGGCAAGGTTCATGCTACTATTCCCGGGTAACAACCAACAAATGAACACTTTGGGAAACAATCCATCAGCATATGAATAATCAGATCTCAAATATCACTCTTTATCTACAATTAGCATGGCCCATACATGCACGCATACATGCTAACATGAACATACACTAAAAATGAACCCGCAAAATACAACCAACATAAAGTAGAAGAAAAACTGAAAATCTGACTAGTTGCCACTCACTTAATCAAATAAAAGCCCACGTTGTATATACATATGTGTATAACTGATATATAGTCGCCATTTCTGCTTAATCGTTCAGAATGGATAAGTGAAATCAGGCTGCTGCAGAGAACTACATCTCCGATTATGCCTTCTTCCTTTTTCTTTCCTCTTCTCAATCTAACAATAACGCTCTTCGGCCCGTAGCCATAGAAATTCCAGTCTGACTACCGGCGGACACAAGATAGTAAGCCTGTGAATTTTAGCATGTAACTTGCCGGGTCTAATGGGACACAGCCATCATCCCGTTTCATGTGAAGCCTCGAGTTTGTCCTTTATACGCAGCAACACTTTGTGTTAATGTGTTAATGATGGAATGATAGCAAGCATGCCAGACGCGAAGAGCAGGTTTTGAATGCTGAAGGAAACTTTGGTCACTGGAATCTGAGCAGATAGTGTTAAGCAATTCTGGTTGGAAAACTCCGAACATAAATCATCATCACTAAGAATCAGCTAACTAATGTTCTTTTACCGTCCACATATAACCATGCTTGATACAAATTATAATGATTACATACTGAATTGGCCGTCAGGAAGTATAAAAGCGGCCGTATTATCTGCTATGTCGTGCAGGGTGGATAAGCGAATTCAGACTATTACAGACACCATCTATAATTCTTCCTCCTTTCCTTTCATTTCTTTGTTTCAATCTAACAATAATGCGCTTTGAAATACAATGAATCTAGTTGGTGTAGATCATATCATCGAGCCTAATATTCGATGGAAAATATCGAAAATAGTTTGAGTAGACTACCATTTATTAAAACTAGGTTAGGTTTTAATGTCGGTGCATTTACTGAGCGAAGATTAAAACAAATTGGTCAACAGGAAGCTCTTGCAACTACGTTGGATAAATTTAAAATAGATGTAGTTTGCGTATCTGAAATCAGAATACAGGATCCTTTGTGCATTGCAGAACTGGGTGAAACATCCTTCTCTGCGTGTTATTGGCTTCGAACTTCGGGATCTACTGATTTTTCTGAAGCTGGCAAACGGGGCTTCGATACTGTCTTTAGCACACAAGCTGATGCTTGTTTAACTGAATGGGTCCCTGTAAATAGCCGGCTTTATGTGACACGTTTAATTACATCTAATATAATCAATGCCAAAGACCGTAATAGACGTTGCCTTTTCGTTGAGTATGCATATGCTTCTACCGGTTACAGCGCAGACGAAAGCAAGGACGCTTTTTACTCCGACATTAGCTGTAAACTTGGTAGAGTAAGAAATTCAGATATAGTCTTTTTATGGGTTACCAAAATAGATTTTAGTAAACTCGAACAACCGTCCTTCCAAAATAAATATGATGATATCCTATAGTCAAAGCTAATCGGATTGATAGCGAAAATTTGAATTTATTTTTTTATAGAAAATAAGGACCTTTATGCACATTTCAATTACTTATGTATATAGCATTTTAGGCCCCACAGAAATAATTATTGGTTCTCTGTAAATAAATAGAGATTCTTGAAAAAAAGCCCGACTCATAATAATACTTGTGGAAATGTGACACGTCAAATTAGGCGCAGTTTAATGTCGTCCTCGAATCATTTTGGACCAGAAAGGCTAAAAAATCGAAGAATTTTCCGCGCAACAGATCCGAGAAAATTTAAAGTTAGCGAAGCAATATATGATAGTAACAACCAAATACAAACCGATAAAATAAGTCGTATTGATATGTGAGCTGAACACTTCAAAGATCAATTTTCTTTGACATCTGCGTCAGTTCTGATTCCCGAAAGCATGCCTGTATCAATAGTGTGGAATGTTAATCTCGAAGAAACGTCAGTTAGAAATACGAATATAATTCTATCTCTTAAACGTCGTAAAGCTGTAGGCGCTGATGATTTGCTTCTAGGCTTATTTAAGGATGGTGGCGATATAAATTTATGAGCATTGACTAATATTTGTCGTACTATATGGAATGAGGAGACCGTGTCGCTTGCTTTATATGAGTCGACCATAAATATTTTCAAAAAAATGCAATCTTAATTCGTGTGATATCCATCTTGTTCTAAGCGTGACTCCATTGTTTGGTGAAGGCACGGAGCGGCGTAATCAAGTGCACTATATCGCAAATAGTAAAGTCCATCAACAAGATTGCTGGCCAGCTTCAACTATGACTTCAGGCATCCCTTGCAGGTGGAGTGCCCCAGTCAACGTCATTGATATTGCATAACTATATTCGGTACAGAAAGGCTAATACTTCTGGAGATTACTTTTAGGCCGTGTCGTCTGTTGGCATGAAGTTTCCTAGATTAAGGATTTTTTTGAAGAATGACAACAGACCGCCGTGCAGTAAGATAATAGACTTCAGCTAAAAGTTATCTATAACTAGTTTCTAGATGCTTGACACTAATGCATAGCAGCATAGTGAAACCAAACTCGTGGCTTCAAATAAGATATTATGACTGTATAAACATTTCTTAGGTTCATGGTAAAATTTAATTGAACATTGGTAACTAATCATTGGTAGTTAATCATGGCAACTTTGTGGGACTATCTGGAGTCCAGTAGTATTCGGGGCTTAGTTCGCTTTTGTTCTTCACAAATCTTTCTTGGGATGATTTCGTTGTCAAAAATTGATGTAGCTTACAAAAAATAAGAACTACGATAGTTGGTAGAAATACAAATATAAACGTTTTTGGGTAAGTACTAAAATGGCATTCTTTCAGAAATTCGGAACGGATTAACAGCTTCAATTTCGGAGATAATCTCATTCAAATCCGAAGAGTGGACATTGATTTATTTCGTCCTTCTTTGGACTACAAATCTTACCAACTTCATTAAAAGTAGACAATTCGGCATCCATCTCGGAATGAATTCGAGTAGTTACTTTTCACGCCGTTTGGAATAATTTGCGTATAGAGGAAATTTTGAAAATTCCTGTATTTCAGTGCTTTCAGTTCATGAGAAAAGTTATACCATTGCTGATTATCATCTGCTTTGTAGCTGGCAGCAACATTAAATTTAGCTTAAGGTGCCGTGTGCTGAACAGGTTTCAGATTTTATCGTCGAAGTAAAATCAGAGGCTTGATTCAGCGTTCCTCCAACACGTTCAGGATTATTGTTAAACTTCATTGTTTTTTCAGCTACAGGTGGTTCTAAAAATGTAAACTTATTGAGATAAATTTCTATTAGTGAAGTGAACTAAAAAAGTTTATTCAACTTCTCCTTACAATCCACAATTTATTTGTACTTGTTTTTCTTTATTTTCCATTCGGTCTGCAGTATGAAGGTGAAGATGGAAATGAGTTGGTTTTCTGCGATAAGTGCTTCATTTGCGTGCATCAAGCATGCTACGGTATAGTTAACTTGCCCGAAGGCTCCTGGTTGTGCAGGCGCTGTGAAAAGCAAGAAAAGTCAACAACCGCTTGTGTACTTTGCCCTAACACTGGTGGTGCAATGAAGCAACTAGAGTAAGTTGTCTGTACAATATGATTGATCAAAATGATAGATCTAAGAGTTATATAATCTTGCTCAGTTTGAATGATATTATGTGGAGGAACCCGTGCTAATATTTGTGAACTCATTTTGCCAAGCTTAAACAATTAAGCTATTACAAAGTAATGCGTCGATGATTTAAAGATAACATACACGCAGGGTTGTCGCGTTTTGGATAAAATTTCCGTAATTCGTTTAGCATTTCCAACTTATCTGATTTCAATATTGACTCATTCAGGCTATCAGTTGCACACCGCTCGTTGTTCATCGATTTACCATGCTGGATGAAATTTATTTTTCTAAATCATGGCCACAATTGTTTAAATCAAGTTTGTGAGATTGAAATAAACACCAATCCAATTATATTTAACCAGTCGTCGAACAACATAACAAAACTACCGCCAGCCGCAACGCACTGACGCGTTTTGAACTTCCATGATCATCATCAGAGTACGACGGCAAACTGACTATCGAGGATCAAACCGCATTGAATATATATGGAAATCAAAGTTAGATATGCGGCTCTAACCTCTAGCAGTCTCGCATACATTGAACTTGACTGGAAATGTCGGCTGCACAATTTCTATGCAGTCACGAACATTTACTGTTTGTAGTTTTCGCCACATATACATATATAGGCAATACATCTTAACAGTAATTCTTTAAATCTAGTTTGCTAGCTTGAAATAAACATCAATCTTATTCTATTTAACCAGTCGTCGAACAACATAACAAAACTACCGTCAGCCACAAGGCACTGATGCGTTTCTACCTTCCATGATCATCATCAGAATAATAATTGTGCAGCCGACATTTCCAGTCAAGTTCAATGTATGCGAGACTGCTAGTGGTGAGAGCCGCATATCTAACTTTGATTTTCGATAGTCAGTTTGCCGTTGTTCTCTGATGATGATCATGAAAGGTCGAAACGCGTCAGTTCGTTTCTGCTGGCGGTAGTTTTGTTATGTTGCTCAACGGCTAGTTTAATACAATGGGATTGGTGTTTAGTTCAAGCTCGCAAACCTGATTTAATGAATCGTTATCAGCACCCGCGCAATCAATTATTGTTAAATTGTATTGCCTATATATGTGTATGTGGTGAAAGCTACAAACAGTCAATGTTCCTGACTGCATAGAAATTGTGCAGTCGACATTCCCAATCAAGTTCAATGAATGCGAGAGTGCTAGAGATGAGAGCCGCATATCTAACTTTGATTTACATATATATTCACTGCAGTTTTATTCTCGATAGTCAGTTTGTCGTCGTATTCTGATGATCATGGAAGGTCAAAGCGCGTCAGTGCGTTGCGGCTGGCGGTAGTTTTGTTTTTGTTCGACGACTGGTTACATACCATGGGACTGGTGTTTACTTCAGGCTGGCAAACTTGATATAAAGAATTGTTACCACCACCCGCGCAATCAATTATTGTTAAATTATATGGTCACAATTATTTAAATCAAGTATACGAGCTTGAAGTAAACACCAATACCATTGTATTTAACCAGTCATCGAACAACATAACAAAACTACCGCCAGCGCAACGCACAGACGCGTTTCGACCTTCCATGATCATCATCTGCTAGAGGTGAGAGCCGCGTATCTAAATTTGATTTCCATATATATTCAATGCAGTTTGATCCTCGATAGTCAGTTTGCCTTCGTACTCTGATGATGATCATGGAAGGTCGAAACGCGTCAGTGCGTTGCGGCTGGCGGTAGTTTTGTTATGTTGTTCGAAGACTGGTTAAATACAATGGGATTATTGTTTACTTCAAGTTCGCAAATTTGATTTGAATAATTTTTACTACCATCTGCGCAATCAATTATTGTGTAATGGTCACAATTGTTTGTAAATGTTGTCACCACCTTAATTGGGAACCGTTGTTGATTTATTGACTGGCCTCATACATATGGTAAACGTCTGCATGTGCCTCTGACCACTTAATTCAAGATTCTGGCCCATGCCTAATGTGAAGTCCCGCACTTGTAGAAAAGATGTATGTCTTTCCTGGGGTTGCAAATCAGCATATGCTCTCGGCATATGTTGCTCGTTACTATGAAAGCATGATCATATATGAGAAAGAAAACTGAATATCCATCGCCGAGAAGATGACGCTTGTCTACAGGCCAACTAATTAAACGGATATACATAAAAATTACAATTGCCGTGAGCAATGGTCAAATTGACATTCTTTTCTGTCCCATCAAAAAGCCGCGCAATATTCTACAATTTTAACTAATAATTCAATTCTGCATCAGCCAGCGCACAGTATGTAAAAATGAACCTTATTTATCTAGTCTTGCATGTTTGAAAAATGAAACCAAGTTTCTGATGAGCCTCGAAACTTTAAATCAGATGTTAGTAAGTGCCTGATATGCCTTCGCATTCTGACAGTAGAAATCGTACAAATCCGTGGTCTCATGTGCGAACTCCAGGGATAAGTGAAAGAAAAGCGAATGATGGTTAGCGAAGATTCCGCATTTGTACTGGACCAGAATGCACACCAAAATATACATGGTGACCTCTAAAAGCATTTGTTTGTCGTCATTTACCGTTTAATTCGAAGGATAGTTCATCCTATGGCTCCTGGATTGAGGGCTATTTTCCCCCGAGCCAGTTCGTCGACTGGTGAACTGCAATGGATCGGTATCCACATGTATCCACAGAATCGCTTTAAGAGTTCCAGATTAATTCATTCGGTGCTGGGGCATGTGAGTAGGCGATTCTACGTCGATCAAATTGTGAGTGATCCAGTTAGGTATGATGTCTCATTTCGATTACCCCGTGTTTCTACAAAAGCTCCTACAATGAATCTATAAACTCTTTGCCTTTGATAATTTCCGCGTGGTCAGTATAATGACATCTTGCCAAGAGATCTAGCGACATAAACCATGCAGATGGAACTATAGAATATCATAGTACTCAGATATATTCTATTCTAGTATGCAGACGATTTATGTGCTCTGCCTAGAATGTGTCAATCTACTGTTAATGCTATACTAGTTCTATCAATTTAACGGAAACCGTCATATTGTTGTGAATCCAATATTTAATGTCGATTACAACGCGTTTAAACAATCATTGATTGCACGGGTTGTGATAACAATTCTTTAAATTAAGCTTGCAAGCTTGAAGTAAGCACCAATCCCGTTGAATTTAACCATGCGTCCAACAAATGAGCAAAACTACCGTCAATCACGCGTATTAACGCTACCGGGAATGGTAGCGTGAACTTTTCTGGGTCAAAATGGGACACAGCCATCATCCCATTTATTGTGATGCCTCGAGTTTGGTATAACTTCGCAATAACTTTTATTGTTAAATGTGTAGGGACGGAATGAGAGCAAGCGCTCCAGATGTAAAGGGCAAGTTTCGGCTGCTGAAGGAAACTTTGGCCAATAGTACTCATCAGCCTTTTTTGGCAGACTATCTAGGAGAAGAAAACTGAATACAAAAAATCACTAAGAATAGGCGACCTAGTTTTCTTTTACAGTCCACATTAGTGTAGATCATGTCACTCAGTCCAATATCAGGTTGACAGTTATCGAAAAATAGTATAGACGATCAATCATTAAGACGCCAACTTAAGTGCAGTTTAAAAGTCGATATCGAAAACCTTTGGACCATAAAGGTTGAAGAAATGTAAGATGCGTTCGCGTCAGATAATAGTCGCTATTTGTTCCAACATATTCGCGCAAAAGGTCCGAGAAAATTCTAAGTAAGTGAAACTATAAATGATAGTAACAACCATTTAATAGCCGATAAAATAAGTCGTCTTGATAGGTGGGCTGAACGCTTCAAAAATCAATCTTTTAAGGTTCCCACGTCAGTTCCGATTTCCGAAAACATATCTGAATCAACAGTGCGGAATTTTAGTCTCGAAGAACCACAAGAGTTAGAAGTATGCGACGCAATCCTATCTCTTAAACACCGCAAAACCGCAGGTCCCGTTGATTTGCTTCCGGGGTTTATTTAAGGATGGTGGCGATATAATTTTGGGAGCGTTGAACAAACTTTTTCATACTATATGGAATGAGGAAACCATACCACTTGATTGGAATGAGTCGACCATCATTCCTATCTTCAAAAAAGCAATCGTAATTCGCGCGATAACCATCGTTGTACAAGCTAGACATCAGTTGTATCTAGGTTATTTGCTTCGATTATCCTACGTCGTCTTAGCACTTCACGTGAATCACATACAAGAGAAGAACAGGCCGGATTCCACTCAGAACGAGTTTGTATAGATAATATTTTTACGTTAAGGCAAATTCTTGCACAGAGAAATCTATATCACCGTCTCAAAATAGCCGTCTTTCTAGACTTCAAGGGTGCATTTGACTTGGTGGATCGCAACGTATTTCCAATATTTGTCGTTAAGTTGTATGCCAATTAAATTTGTTAATATTATACGTGCTGTCTACGCAAATACATCTGTTCGCGTTATCTTTACAGCCAGCAGTGGTGTTCGTCATGGTTGACGACTCCCCATTTTGTTCTAATTTTGTAATCGATGCTTTTATGAACAACACTCTTCCACACATTCAGGATGCAGGTGTTGAAGATATCCCGGGTGGTAAACTAGTCGATCTTGACTATGCAGTCGATATGGTACTATTATTGGATAATCGAGATGATTAACAGGCCACCTTAAATAGATTATCTCACGTTGTTCCGTCTTTCGATTAGAAATTCGCACCCTCGAAATGTAAGATACTTTTAAAAAACTAGATACCATTCACTCAACGCTGCGACTGCAGAATGAAGGTCTAGACATATTTGACAGGTTAACATATCTTGGGAGCTCTATCGATATCGTAGGTAATATGTCAGACGAGGTGAGAATACGAATCGCGAAAACTAAAGTAGCCTTCTCGAACCTTCGTCATTTATGGAGAAACGCAAATATTTCACTCTGCCTTGATGGTCGTGTTTAAAATGCATCTGTAAGCGCAGTATTACTATACGCTAGTGAAACTTTGCCCATATTGAGTTGATTCTAGACTCTTACTGGTATTCGACTATTGTTGTTTCAGAAGTGTAGCACATGTTGGTTACCAACAACGAATAACTAACGTTGACATCCGTAGACGTATTTTTGGATTTGACAAAAAGTACTCCTCGTTAAAAACAAATAAAGTTCCATCAACTTCGTTAGCTTGGTCACGTTTTGCGTTTGCCCTCAATTCGATTGCTCAGTAGAGCTCTGTTCTCTCATCCAACACCAGATTGGCAGGGAAGCTGTATTGCTAATGTTGCGCTGCTAGAATAATGGTGTTGTGGAGAGGTTTAGTTTGCCTCACTTCTATGAGTTATCCTGATAAATTTACTCAAAGTAACTGGTTATTCTCTCTCTCGTAAATCTCACTAATAATTTGTCTAAAATATTATTTCTGTTGTTATTTATATATTTTTTCACTTTATTGTTATATGGAAGTGATGTTGATGATGATGATTGACGCTTTGCGACCCTCCAAAATCATCATCAGAGTAAGACGGTAAACTTTGAAGTACAATTAGAAATTCGGCTTTCACATGTGTTGTACTTGACTGGAAATTTCGGCTGCACAATTTCTATGCAGTCACGACCATTAACTTTTTGCAGCTTTTGCCACATCCGTAAAGGTGATACTATTAAACAATCTTTGATTTCACGGGTGTTTTGGTAATAATTCTTTAAATTAAGTTTGCCAGCTCTGATGATCACTATATAAATGATGAACACGAGACTGACTCAGAGCAGCTGGGCAGTATAATGACGAAGCTTCAGTATGAATTTTTCTATCGTTTTCTGAACAGTCTTGTATGCTTCACGATCGTGCTTTTTACTACTAGTGGTGTTGACATATTTTATTTACTACAGTGATGGGCAGCGTTGGTGCCATGTTGCTTGTGCTCTTTGGGTGCCCGAGGTAGCATTTGGCAACGTAGAACTTATGGAGCCTGTGGTGCGTTATGACGAAATTCCGGCAGCTCGTAAAAATTTGCTTTGCTCTGTTTGCCGTTCTCGACATGGCGCGCCTGTACAGTGTAGTGTAAAAAAATGCAACACCGCCTTCCATGTGACCTGCGCCGTGCAGGCTGATCTTATCATGCGCCAGGAATTAGTTAATGGTAAAGATGTCCGCTTGGTGGTAAGTTGAAAAGAATTTTTACACAAAAGATTATTGATTAATTTACTGACCCTTGGGTTGCGAAACACGCCTATTTATCCTTTTCTTAACGACAAGCTCTTCTCACTAAGAAATTTTAGGATAGTTAAATCAAGCTGTAAAGTTATTTTGAACGTCTTCTTTTTTAACTACTTGTAGATCTCTTAACTATAACTGACTTTTCACTAAATTAGTTTTCGTCAATGGTATTTGTGTATGCAAGTGTCTACATGTGTACGCTCAGTCGTATGAATATACAATGATCTCATAACGCATGTAGGTATGTTTGAATGTGTGTTTAGAACACTGTTACATATATTCAATTGCACATGTACTTACATATAGGTGAAACAAAAATGATCAGTGACACTCATTTTTGCACACATCAGACTTATTGCTTTACGTGGGACCTCCTTGGCGAGGGAAAAGGAAAAAAATGTGAATACACAGGTCACAAAATCCAGTTTGCGTAGATACTTATGAGTTAGCAAAATAATATATTTACTATTGCCACTCTTGCTTTAGACTCCCTATAGATTTTATATAAATCAAGTTTGCGAGCTTGAAGTAAACACCAATCCCATTGTATTTAACCAGTCTTCGAACAACATAACAAAACTACCGCCAGTTGTTCGACGACTGGTTAAATACAATGGGATTGGTGTTTACTTCAAGCTCGCAAACTTGATTCAAATAATTGTTACCACCACCTGCGCAATCAATTATTGTTAAATTGTATTCCCTATAGATTTTGTTTTAATAACAGTTATCTCAGTCTTCTGTGCATGAGGAGCCAAAAACCATATGAACAAATAAGTTATGCCTCACCACCGAACTATTTAGGACTATATACAGACATTGTGTATGCTGGGGAGAATTCTGCTCTTTTGTAAAGAAATTGAAGTGCTTATATTTAACACTGGCAGGTTCATATTAGCGTTGTTTATTGGACTGGCTACAGTTGTCCGTCTCCAGACAAGATAATTTTGTTTTTTCTTATTTAATGAAGCTGGGTACAGTGCTCTTATCGTACGTTGATCAATCATGTATTTCTGATATGGGTTTGTTATTCTCATTAGCTGATTAAAAGAACTCTACGCCAGTCTCATTTCTACATACACGACGTATCTGCTTATCTATTCTACTTAAACTAGTCGCTCTGGAGACATCACCTCGACGTGTACTATTCGCTGAATATTGAGGTTGACTTCACTCTGTTTTATCGACGTTTTGAGGTCTCATTTCCGTTCTCATCATTCGGAACGCAATAACACAAATTATACTTTCACAGACAGATTATTGCAGATAAAAAATCATTGATGGCGCCGGTGGTGGTAACAATAATTTAAATTAGCTTTGCGGACTTGAATTAAACTCTATTCCCATAGTATTTAACCTCGAACAATAACAAAAATACCGTTGGTCACGAGAAAATATTATTGCCAATGTGGTTCCCAGCCCCATTTACATAGCTTAGTTCACTCAGGTTGTGATTACGTAATCTGAAATGTAATATTACGCACATTTTTCGTTTTACTGTAAATGACTTGGCACTATTATGTACATGGATTACCATATGCGTTTTAAAAGTTAGAAATATGCCAGCATTAGCGCGCGTTTAAATTAACTCACACGGTTTATTCTAGATCTATATGTTGATTGGTTGTGCATATAATTATATTTTCATATGTGTGTTTGATCATATCAGACTCAGATATGCTCAGCTTTATGTATCATATCGTTCGTAAGCACGAAGTAAGCAATTAGTGAGTATATAGACCATGTTCTTGCAGGTGAGTATTCGCAAATGTTAAGGATACATACATCTTAGAAATATATATATGCGCATGTGATTATTAGTGTATTGATGAGTGGTCATCGAAGGCCTAGACATCATTATAATCATCCTCGGGTGTAAAAATGGAAAATGTCTTTCTCAAGAAAGGAATGATGATGGACTCCCTGCAAACGAACAAATCGTTCTCATTCCCGATATAGGCCACGCTCTACAGCTTTAGTGTATCGGGACTGATACAGGAGCCAAAGAAAATTTAGTTTCTTTTCATTGAAAACCTTCAATTTAGTCTCTTAACCTCCAGTGTTTTTCGTTTCTTAGCCCTGACTTTTTATCGTATGATTTTTTATCTATTGATTCATTAATAAAAAATAAATTAAATCTGAAGCATGATAATTTAAAAATGTTACATTTTTCCTCCTCATCATCATGTTCAGCCATACAAAAATCAAAAGTGACTAATGCTTTACTGCCATATAACCTTTAAGAATGAAAAAAATATACAAATGAATTTAGACAAATTATTAGTGAGATTTACGAGAGAGAGAGAGATTGCTAGAGAGAGAGAGATTGATAGAGAGAGAGAAAGAGATTGATAGAGGGAGAGAGAGAGAGAGATTGATAGAGAGAGAGAGATTGATAGAGGGAGAGAGAGAGAGATTGATGAGAGAGAGAGAGAGAGAGAGAGAGAGAGAGAGAGAGAGAGAGAGAGAGAGAGAGACAGAGACAGAGACAGAGAGAGAGAGAGAGAGAGAGAGAGAAGGAATACCTTGCTACTATGAGAAGATTTATC
Source organism: Eudiplozoon nipponicum (assembly GCA_029291075.1). Lineage (NCBI taxonomy): Eukaryota > Metazoa > Platyhelminthes > Monogenea > Mazocraeidea > Diplozoidae > Eudiplozoon > Eudiplozoon nipponicum. Next base: position 27,324 of record JAQBSW010005977.1, read on the forward strand.
AGTATAACTCACAGAAATGAGGCAAACTAAACCTCTCCAAATCACCATTATGCCCAAGTGATACAGCTTCCTTTCGGATTTCACTGTATCACATCATAAACAAACCAAACCTCGCAACTAACTTTGCCTACAAAAAAAAGAAAGTTACGAAGCTGATTCTACTAGACATCTGCAACAAGATCGCTACTGAGCTCGATTCGATGCCATATCGCTAAGGGTTTCTAACCAAGAACTATGATGCGCACGAGGACCCTATCCTAGCAGACGAGTGGGTCCCAATTTGGATGAAAGTGACTTCAATTGCTTCTGCCATGTAAAAATCTGCCCTCCTTGTTTCTTACGCCAATTTGGTGCTGGATGAGAGAACAGAGCTCTACTGTGCATTTGAAATGAGGGCATATGCAAAACGTAATCGAGCCAACGAAATTGATGGAGCCTTATTTGTTTTTCTAACGAGTTTTTATTGTCAGATCAAAAAATACGTCTACGGATGTCAACTTTTGTTATTCTTTGTTGGTAACCAACATGTGCTATAATTCTCAAACAACGATAATCGAATGCCTGTAAGCGTCTCAAATCATTAACTCTAAGAGGCCAAGTTTCACTAGCGTATTGTAAGACAGCGTACAGATGCATTGTTAACTCGACCTTTAATGCAAAGTGAAATAATCGCTTTTCTCTATAAATGACGAAGGTTCGAGAAGGCTGCTCTAGCTTTTGCGATCCGTATTCTCACCTCGTCGGACATATTGCCTACGTTATCGATAGAGCTGTTGCGCGGATAAGTTGGAACAAACAGCGACTATAACCTGACGGGAAAGCTACTTCCATTTCTTCAGCCTCTTTGGTCAAAAAGTTTTCGAGATCGACTTTTAGACTCAAATATCATTAGTAAACACGAAATAGAAGACTAGCCGTTGAGTCGACGTTTTTATAGGGGGTAGAAACTGTATTAGTCCGCTCTTTATGCATTCGTCTGCTTGGATTAGAAAGCCCAAACAATGCGTTATAATCATCGGTATGACCCAACTAGTCATAAAGGCTCGATAAATCATCGCACCAAAGGTAATTTGCAGTCTTCAGTAATGGACTTTTACTAAAGGAAATTATATTATAAAGGAATAAATTTGATATGCGACATTTTAGTCCATTCCGTTTGAAAGTGACTTTAGCATATGGATGGTTTTTTGTTTAGTACACAATTCTCCAGGAATTTTGGATTCTTATAGATGCGACACCATTTGCATTTAACACCACGAACACATGTAAAACGCCGAATTTCGGCCTTTTTATTTCAATGGATATTTCACAAAGACCTGAAGATAACGCCAGGCGCTACTCTTTCCATATCTGTTATCAAACCTAGACATTGTCTCAGATAACGTGGCTGATTTTCATCGCAAATCAGACCACATTTTCAGGTTTTTTATTTTAATTAAATTTAACGCTATTTTTTTTCCTAGCCTATTTCTTTTTAATCTTGGCATTAAATTCAAAGAGAAAGCTTGTTTATTTAACATTGAGTGTACTAAATTTTATAAGGCTTTTTTATTGTGAAATAATATGCAGCACACATTTAAAATGAGATATTATTAACTTTTGTGTTAAGGCAATGTGTGCAAAACACACACAGCTAGAGCGAAACTCTAAATGCCAACAAACCGATGGAAAAGTTGTTCTTCGAGCATCGCCAATGAAAAGGCAATCAGAATTCACTTCTTCGCAAGTGGACAAGTCTTGTACGCAAAGCAATTCGTGGCCTGAAGAAACTCCAGAACATGAACGAAAAAAGAAGTAAGTATTAGTAAAGAAAGTTGCATTATGTTAAGAAACCATTTTTGCTCATGTACATAGATGGCATACTTGTGAAAGACCATGTGTAACAAACTTTATTTAGAGTTGGCATTTTTGGGGAACTACCACTGTTGACCAAACTGCCGACGATTTGATGCTCGCTTTCTTGCATCCTAATCCGAACCCGTGTTTACAGTACGGCAGAAAAAATAAGCGGTCTAAACGCTGCTATTTCTTCGGACTGCACACGTACAAGTTGAAATTTTTACTGAGGTAGTGAAGATCACCCGATTGGTTTCAGGTAAAGAATTTCAATTATTATAATTAAGGTTGCAATCTTGATATAAGCACCTGACCCATTAATTACGTTCATATATCAGTATAAACTAAGAATTGTACAGTGTAGAAAAGGCAATTCATCCAGTAGACCGGTTTCGTCCTTATTGGGAACTTATCATGTACTGACCAGAATTTGTCACGCAACCAATATTCGTTTAATTATATAAATGTTCATTTCATTACCACTTCCTCATGAAAGGTGGTGTCTGTTCAGTAATGAAAGACTAGGGATGGTTAGTTGGAAATTTTGGTCTAAATGGATGCCATATGAGCTACACCTAAAGGAAAAATAGACTAAGTAACATTAGTTATTATATAACTGAAAATTGTGTATTGTGTAGTACGCGACAGAGTGGCTCAGTGGTTAAAGCACTATATTCCGAAGCAGACGTGCCCAGTTTCGAGCCCTGTCCGCGGCAAATTCTGGCCAGTACGTGATAAGTTCCTAATAAGGATGGAACCGGTTTACTGGATGAATTGCCTTTTCTATACTATACAATTCGTAGTTTATTATCATCATCGTCATCATGTCAAGCCATACTAAAGTCAAAAGGGAGTTATGTTTCATATGGCCAGGGATTGGTAGCATGAACCTTGCCGGGTCATAAAGTGACACAGCCATCATCCCGTTTCATGGGAAGCCTCGAGTTTGGTCCAACTGCGCTAACTTTTTTTGTTAAATGTGTAGTGCCGTAATGAGAGCAAGCGTTCCAGACGTGAAGGGCAAGTCTCGGCTGCTGAAGGAAACTTTTACCACTGGCATCTGGGCAGATAGTGCTCATCAGCCTTGGTTGGCAGACTATCTATGAGAAGGAAAACTCAGAATACAAACCATCAATAGGAATAGGCGACCTAGTGTTCTTTTACAGTCCATATATATGACCATGAATTATACTTAGTTTATACTGATATACGAAAGTAATTAATGGGTCAGGTGCTTATATCAAGATCGCAACCTTGATTATAATAATTGTTATCACCGCCCGCGCGCCCAACGTTAGTTTAAAAAATTCAATATTTGAATAAGACGTTGCCACAATTGGACTACACCGCAACGAAGAAAAATATAAACTTACTTTTTAACTGAAGATGATTTCGAAATTAAAAATGTGATGTCTAAAGTCGGATAAAGATGGTGTTACGGTTCTGATGAAGCTGTCAGAGTTAAATTAAAATAAATAAATAAATAAATTACGTACTTTCAGTACAATATGAAAGCCGGTTTTCAATCATTTAAGAGTACAAAATCTAGAGATCTTAAACAATCTTCCTTATAGTGAACAGCCAGAATTTACTCTAATCTATTGAAACACGGAACTCGAGAAAATTAACGTGAAATTTATCAATAGACTACCATGGCAGTCAAATTTTAATCCGTGAAAAGTTATCTTTCTTAACCGGTGAACTATCCAATAGTGGTTCACCATTATCGTTGCGCATCGAGCTTAAAATGTATCTTCCACCGTAATAAAATTCTATGTTACTCGAGCGCCAAAATAGAGCATTCATGTCACCCATAACCGAGACTATATCTGAACTTTTTGCTCTACTTAGTCAACAGCTTAGGTTGGAGTAAAGATCGTCCTTTGCGTAGGTTGCGCAATAATCGGTAGTAGCATATGCAGGTGCAACGAAAAAGCAACATTGATTAATGTTTCTGTCATTGATTTTAGTAGATGTATCTATGCGTGCAGCACCGAATCGGTGTTTCTCGAGGATTCATACACACTTTAACTCGTAAGTTGAGGACAGTGTTCACACCCCTTTAACCGGTTCCAGATAACATCGTGGAACCAGAGGTTCGAAGCCAATAGCGCATATATACGGACGGTGCACACCATTCTGTAATGCACATAGGATACTGTATTTTGGTTTCAGCTACGCAACATATATAGATTTCTAATTTATCCCGCGTACATTCCAGAGCTCTCCGTCATCCATCTTGTTTCAGTGTTGGCACACTAAATGCGCCGATGTTTAAATCTAACTTAGGTTTAATGTTTGGTAGTTTACTTGACCTGCTTGCGATAATTGGCAATCCGATATTTGCTCAGTAATGTATAACAACATCCAACAAACTATGGCATCAAAAAGTAGCTTTATTGTTTGAACGAGTAGTGAAAATTGAAGGAAAATAGGCTGAAGGTATCAGCAGTAGCCTGATTTCGCTTTTCCCCCTATACCACTCAGCAGAATATATATATATATATATATATATATATATATATATATATATATATATATATATATATTCTTTATTAGGTCTAGTTGCCTTCGATATTACACAGTATATTTCCAATAAGGAAGAAAAACAAAGTCGATAATGGCCATTTATTTCAGAGACTACTAAACTTCTCTTTACAATCTTTCATTTATATATATATATCATGGGTTTTCATATGGTTATGTGGGTGGTGATCTATGGGATCTGGCCATTCTTGTATTGATTGGGAGTTCGCATTGTTGTCTGTTACGTGCACGAATGATATTTTTCTGAGTGTAGTCTTTCGTCTCCCTTTGTTCCGAAATTTTCTTTTGTCCACTTGGTAACAGCACAGGTGCGGATTGCAGTGTTGAATGGTCATATTGTTTCTAAATTACTGTCTCCTTATGTGCAGCTGTCTTTTCCCCTTCAGATTGTTGCCAATCCAATCGTATCCTTGTTGAGTCTGGTCGAAGGGGTGTTTCGTCTTTCCTGGATGCTAGTAAATTGTTGTCGAGTTTTGTGATTCGTGGCCAGTCGATTAGAATATCATGTTGATGAAACTTTTGAAAGTTTAGGCCAGGTGCTTGTTGCTTTATTTAAAAGGCTTCATAAGTATATAATAATTTTTCTCATTTTGCTTTATGGAGGGTTGAGAAATTGGGTGCCCCGTTTCCAATAATTCTTCTGATCAATTACTTCTTCGTACGTCTAATATATGTCCTATCGCGCATAAGTGATAATTTGTAGGCTCTGAATGATTTGGAGAGAATTGGCAATTGTTCTTTAGCATCCAACCTCATAATTCTTTGCGTGCTAAATGTGATATTAACTTTAAACTTGGAAAATTCTACTCTCGTATTCTATTTAGACACTGTGCAATTTTTGAGTCCGGTATGTCGCCCTTAAATGGTAAGTTTAGGAAAATCTGCTTGACGGCTTCCTCTCTAGTGCGAATTTGTTAGGTCTGTTGACATCAATGAACCGCTCTGGGTAGTTGTTCATTAGAAAAAGTTTCCTGAGGTAACTCAGTTCTTCATCGATCTTGTATTCAGAGCAGATCTTCTTGATTCTGTTTGCTAGATTGTTAACTAAGTTTCTTTTGTGACATTTTGGCACACTGCTGTTGTAATGAATGTATTGCCCGATGAAAGTGGATCTTCTATCTATGGCCAATGTCAAATCTTCATTTTCTTCTCGAGTCAGTTTGATGTCAAGAAAGGGAAAACTATTGTCTTACTGTACCTCGAGAATGAATTTGATTTCTGAATCGGCTTCATCGGCTTGCTTAGGATTTCGGATGGATCTGCTGCTTCTAGAACGAACAATAATATATCATCTACATAAATTTTTTAGAGTGCGCACTGGTTAATTACACATTTTAGGTTGATTTGTTCAAGATGATGCATGTATACATCTGCCACCATTGATTTGATGTTAGTTCTTCGCTTCAAATGTAAATTGCAAGTTTTTTACATGCTAATATGAGGTCTTTGATATAACTGGAGTCTATAGGGAAATCGTAAAACTCATTATATTCAGGTGATACAAAATCGTCGTCTTATCCAGCGGAATGTTCGTAAATAAGGATGAGACGTCAAACGAAATGATTTTATTCTCTAGAATATTTTTCTCCTTCAGTTCATCTGCTAGCTAAAAAGAGCCTGAATGTGTTTGCGTTTATGATATTTAGTAATGGTTAAAGTATTTGCGGAGAAATGTAGCTAGTTTATGTTGCGGTGCATTGAACATTGAGACAATAGGCCTCATCGGAAGAGCTCCTGAGGCTGTCAAGGCTTTATGAGTTTTTGGTTTGCCGTACAATCTTGTGGTGTTTGTTTGAATTTCTTCTATGAGTTTTGATCTAATATCGATGATAAGACGTGTTATTCCATCTTTTTCATTATTGCATTTATTCTTGATTCTATAGTTGAATAATTTTTCTATTTGATGTCTGGTTTAAATATTGATCGATCCTTTATAATCTGGTTCATGGACCTTCTTCAATTATAACAACTGATCCTTTGTTGGATGTGGCAAGTCGTATGGATTTGTTTGATTGTAGTTTTCGTAGTTCGTCTATATGCTTCTTTGTGATGATTTGGCTTCCTTTGATTTCCTTTTTGTATTTTTATAGTGTGCTAACTTTCTCAGCTTTGAGTCCTTGTCCATTGAATACTTGTGGGAAATTTTCCGTTCCACCTTGAATTTCAATAATGTTGCGTCCACATAGGTTTTTCTTGTGCAGAATTTTGCTCCTAAGGAGAGAATTTTTTTCTGATGTTCTGACAAGTTCACTGAATTATTGTTGGTAAATGCAACAGGATTTGTAGGAAATTTCGATTGTGTGGAAATTTGTTTAGGTCCTTTGTCAGTTGTTATTTTATCAACGTTTATATCTTCGTTATAAAAGCAGTATATTCGCAGTCGCGCAGTCTTGCGAATTGGCAACCTTGTGATTGAATGATTATCTTAGTATCTTGCAGTTGTGATTGGTTTTCCTCAACGGCATAAAGCAATAAGCGGCTTATATTTTTATTCGTCGGTTGCTGGTTATCTTTCCTGCACTGTTTGAGGAATCGTATTGACAGAACATCTGATTTGAAGAATTTATTTCTTTTCAGAAGTTTGGCGCTCACACAATTGGCTGCAATAAAGGCTTACCCCACTCTTTAATAATCTTTGTTACTATTACTGAACACATGTTACTCCATATGTATGGATTTACTGGAGTAACAGGTGATCAGAAATAGTTGTAATTCTCATGTTGGGGACTATATTATACATTGAAATCCATCATGTTGGTACCATGTACCGACTCGTCATCGATAGTGTTAGTACCAGGTACCCTTTCAGTAATGTAATTTTTGTATCGGGTACTGACACAATATTCATTTTGTTAGTATCCTTTTCAGACTCGGTATATACACATTATAAAGAGTGAGTTAGCGTTGATGTTAGCTTCACTACTGCAGGTTTACACATTCGTTTAGGAGATTATACCGTCCTATTTTCCCACATTCCTCACCCAAATATACAGTGGGTAAATGGCGTAATACCGGCTCCTACTGGTGAGTCGCCAGTAAGCCCGAAACGAATGTACAGGAGATTATACTTTCCGTTCATGCTGTCTTTGGTTTATCCTTCTGGTCACAACTGAACTAATTTGTTTCTAGGTTCGCAACACTTAATACATACCTGCATATATATTAGTTCTCCGTACCAAACAGTATCTAACTGTTATGTATTTTTTAAAAATCATCGAGATTTTTTAAATTGAAAATTCAACTTAAAACTTTTTCGCAGGAGGCTTGGAAAACTGTAAAGAAATTCTTGTGCATGGACAAGGTTAAAGGACGTTGTTTTACAATTTCTCAAATAATTTAAATAAAAGTATTATCTTTTTTTGGTTTTGTACTTGATTAATTATCTGTATCCAGTTGATTTGTCATTGATTGGTGCGCAATGGAATCTTTCCGTACTTTATTTAGTTAAAGTTTTGACGAACTTTGACTTTCATTCATATCACTGTTAAGTATAATTATCCCACTTGCTCACGTTTGTTTGATTGCAAAACGGATGCGAGGATCGCATGGACTGAAAAACACAAAAGTAACTCACCTGTTTACATTTAATTAGTTAGCGATTTGTTTTGTTTATTATGCCTTTGATTTAGTATGTTTCATTTTTTAAAAAATCATCGAGATTTTTTAAATAGAAAGCACAACTTGAAACTTTTTCGCAGGAGGCTTGGAAAACTGTAAAGAAATTCTTGTGCATGGACAAGGTTAAAGGACGTTGTTTTACAATTTCTCAAATAATTTAAATAAAAGTATTATCTTTTTTTGGTTTTGTACTTGATTAATTATCTGTATCCAGTTGATTTGTCATTGATTGGTGCGGAATGGAATCTTTCCGTACTTTATTTAGTTAAAGTTTTGACGAACTTTGACTTTCATTCATATCACTGTTAAGTATAATAATCCCACTTGCTCACGTTTGTTTGATTGTAAAACGGATGCGAGGATCGCATGGACTGAAAAACACAAAAGTAACTCACCTGTTTACATTTAATTAGTTAGCGATTTCTTTTGTTTATTATGCCTTTGATTTAGTATGTTTCATTTATATTTCATTTCTTCTATTTATTTCCCCCTGCAGAATTGCTGAACTTTACGCCAATTTCTACAAGCTAATAGACGATAAAGAGCTAGTTAAGCGTATGTCCCAACGTCAAAGTCAAGTTACGATGAACTCTGGCTCGAGTAAACGAAGTAGTACTACTACTCTTAAAGCCAACAATTCCAACTGTGGAGATATTTCATCTCAACAAAACACAATTGGTGTTATTGGATCGCCAGCCTCAAATTCCAGTGCTATAGTTTCAGGAAACTCGTGCATAAACCCTATGTCACGTCTTATGCCGAATGTTGGCATCGTCAGTGGAGAAGGTGGCCCTGTGCCCCGTGAGATTCGTAATCTACTTACTACGTATTGGAGACTGAAACGACGCGCGAATTTCAACAGACCTTTGATAGATCCACCACCATTGCACTGGAAACTGTCAAACGACACAAATTCATTGGGCGAAGTTGGCACTAATGAGGAAGGTCTGGGCAATTTGGCAGTAAACAACGAGACAGAAATTTTGGCAGCATTTCGGCGAATCCGATTTGGTCTAGACCGTGCCCGTCTTATTATGGACATGGTTCTTAAAAGAGAGCGTCTTAAGCTTGCATTATTAAAGCGATGTTTGCGTGTGGCTGAAACCCAGATGCGACCACTGCGCACAAATAAAAGCATGTCGTTATTAATGTCTGACACTTCAGTTTCTGAGATGGACGTTATTACCGCTTTCGGTGCCAGTGATATCCTGTGTCGAAAGATACAAAAGAGACCAATTTCTATGTGGCAATTGTTTGCTAACGCGCATTTGGACAGAACGGCACTCGAAAATATGGATCAGTCAGACCAAATTCCTCTAGGTAATTCTATCGCTTTGTAACATTATGCCAATAGTTTCTATTTAAAATTCATTCTTCAATTATTTATTGATGTACATGGGATTTTTCTTTTGGTAATTTCTGCTCTAAATCATTATTCTTGTATTGAATGCTATTTATTGACAGTTTCGAAATTATAGTCAAAAGATACCGACTGGATTGATTTTACAGTTAAATACTGTTTGTTGCGAAGAGCTAATATATATGCAAGTATGTATTAGGTTTTGCGAACCTAGTAACAAATTAGTTCAGCTGTGACCAGAAGGATAAACCAAAGGCAGCATGAACGGAAAGTATAATCTCATGCACATTCGTTTCGTGCTTACTGGCGACTCATCAGTAGGAGCCGGTATTACGCCCTTTAACCACTATATATTTGGTAGAAGAATGTGGAATAATAGGACGGTACAATCTCCTAGACGAATGTGTAAACCTGTATAGTGAAGCTAACATAATCTAAAGTCAACGACAATGCGACTTCAATGCTAACTCACACTATATAATATATATACCAAGTCTGTAAAGGATACTAACACTATGGCTATTGTGTTAGTAACTGATACCTTTTGAAATCGATGAGTACCGGATACTAACACTTTGGTTTCCGAGTCGGTACATGATACCAACCTGATGGATATAAATTTATGCTAAAGTTCACCCAAATTGAGAATTACAACAATTTCCGAACACCTGTTACTCCAGTTAAACCATACACTCTGGCCTTCATCGATATCAGTTATCACATTTCGCGGTAAGCATGACATCATTCAATTCAATATATTACAGTTAAATACTGTTTGTTGCGAAGAGCTAATATATATGAAAGTATGTATTAGGTTTTGCGAACCTAGTAACAAATTAGTTCAGTTGTGACCAGAAGGATAAACCAAAGGCAGCATGAACGGAAAGTATAATCTCATGCACATTCGTTTCGTGCTTACTGGCGACTCATCAGTAGGAGCCGGTATTACGCCCTTTAACCACTATATATTTGGTAGAAGAATGTGGAATAATAGGACGGTACAATCTCCTAGACGAATGTGTAAACCTGTAATAGTGAAGCTAACATAATCTGAAGTCAACGACAATACGACTTCAATGCTAACTCACACTATATGACGAATGTGTAAACCTGTAATAGTGAAGCTAACATAATCTGAAGTCAACGACAATACGACTTCAATGCTAACTCACACTATATAATATATATATGGAGTCTGTAAAGGATACTAACACTATGGCTATTGTGTTAGTAACTGATACCTTTTTTGAAATTGATGAGTACCGATACTAACACTATGGTTTCCGAGTCGGTACATGATACCAACCTGATGGATATAAATTTATGCTAAAGTTCACCCAAATTGAGAATTACAAATACCTGCTACTCCAGTTAAACCATACACTCTGGCCTTCATCGATATCAGTTATCACATTTCGCGATAAGTATGACATCATTCAATTCAATATATTACAGTTAAATAATGTTTGTTGCGAATAACTAATATATATGCAAGTATGTATTAGGTTTTGCGAACCTAGTAACAAATTAGTTCAGTTGTGACCAAGAAGGAAAAAACAAAGGCAGCATGAACGGAAAGTATAATCTCATGCACATTCGTTTCGTGCTTACTGGCGACTCATCAGTAGGAGCCGGTATTATGCCCTTTAACCACTATATATTTGGTAGAAGAATGTGAAATAATAATAATATCCTACGCGCATTACAGAATTGGCTGCACCATACTTATCTATTCTTTTTTTGCTACGGACAAGGTTTCATAGAGCTTTCTCAAACCTTTAAATCGGGCGTTGGTATTGTCCTTATCTCACGAGCTGAAGTTTGCCTAACTACATGGATCCCATTAAACAGCCGACTTTATGCGGCAAGCTGAAATTCATTTACTAAAATAAATGTAATTAACTTTAATCAACGTTGCGTTTTTTCTTCGTAACTGCATATGCTCCAACCGATTGCATCACAACCGACAGTAAGGACACTTCTTGCTCCGACCTAAACTATTTACTACGTGGAAGACATATTTAGAGCTTGACGTGCAACGATTATGATGAACGATTGTTGAATAGATGCGCGCAACATAAATTATATTTAAGTAACACACCTTTCAGAAGCTTTGTAAAGCGCCGTGCCGCATAGTGCCTTCCAGGCCCCGAACAACGCTGGATTCAAATGGATCATGTAGCAGTTAGTTATAGATTTCCTGGTTGCATCCAGGATTATCGTCCGTTTTGGAGCACTTATGCCGAATTTCACCATCCACTTATCCACTGTAGATTTGCACTTAGATTTTCGGAGTTGTAAGATGAAGACGAGCGACGAACCGGGGCATATTTGCTTCGTAGTCTGTGACTATCCACTGTGGCACTAGTGCCGCATACTACACGCAATTTGTAGACATGCCAACTTATATTTTCTGACTACCCTTTCATTCATGTGGAATCTGTTTGAATCGCTTAGGTTTTAATTAACCTCTCCCGACCTATCGTTATACAACAAACACCTTTCCATATATGGATATTGTATTGATCTGAAGTTGAATGGCAGAATTTTGATTGTATGTATATTGGCAGTATAAGCACTATATTGCATCAGGTAACAAAAGCAATTCATCCGCTTTATCTAAATCAATGTAATGATCTTAATCAAAATACAAGTTCCATTATATACATACATTTATTAGTATAAACTAGGCATTATGTAATGTGGAAAATGCATCTCTGTAGATCCAAAATATCAACTAGCCAACCCCAATCTCACTACAATTTCACCACTGTGTTTGTCATTCGAGCCTAATACATGGGAAAACTAGGTCATTCATCCTTCTTTATGCAAGAGTATTCGTTTTTCTGTTATCCGGTTTTACGGTTAATGCTATACTTTATTGGAGAGGTATAAAATCATTTGGCCTACACTAGATATCAGATATGCTAGTTAGAAGTATACGAAAAGGAAGTGCCTGTATAAATTCCAACAGATCTGATTACCAAAGTGAACACTTGGAAAAATTACAAGGCATGGCCTCTGGCCTCGAGCGGTGTCTGGATATCCTAATGATTTGGCAATCATTGATTGCGTTGTTAGTGATAATAGTTCATTAAATCAAGTTTGCTAGGTTGCTATAAACACTAATCCTATTGTCTAAAACCAGTAGTACAATTGATTGTCGGTGGCTACAAGATTTCGCGGGTATCGGAGCTAAACGCGGATGGAACATAAACAAAAATAGATCCAACACTGACATCAGGATCTTGAATCTTGTCCTTGACCTTAATTTGGTTGTAGTGGTTTACATTGTCGAGGAACAGAATGGCCAAGGACATCTGTTCACAGAGCGCAACGATGTTAAAAGTTCAGATAGGCCGATGATATATCAGTTTAACCAGCTCGAGGTCATTGGGTTTAGAATACGATAACCATCTTTCCTTCTGGACATGTGGGTGTGCCTAGTGTTGTTCAACGTTTCCATAAATAAACCTGATCAGGTTGGATTGGCTTTAAGAATCTGTTTAATTTAGCGCTCTAGATGGTTGCACATATCATTAGCGAATTTGCGTTTACAAGGTTCAGAAGGACCTACAAGAGATTATTGCGGCTATTTGATGAGTGGAATGCCTCCCAAATCAGTGCAAGTATGCTATTTTAGTGCCAATATGAAAACGGTTGGAAATATCGAGTCATCGTTCTGTTACGTTTACACTATTGGCATTCGAAGAGTTTGTAAAGTACGAGAGAGACATGCTAGGCTAACTCAGTTAGGGCTTCGATCTTGGACTAAATTTATGCTCTTCGTCGTACTACATATTCACGCCATCCGTGGCCACGGCCTATAATTGCTATTTTGTACTACTTGTCTGCTTTCGTTTTTGCGGCACGCAGAGTATTCTAACGAAAGTGGCTCATCTACTTGAGTCCTGGTTTGCCGCCTCATTGGCTTGTGTTCGCACTCGTAGCGACAACTTTAAATCTTTTGCGATTAACTCTGGCATTCAAATATAGTGCTTTGTTGCTCAAATTTACTTATAAGGAAAATTTTGTTGTGCGACCAGATGTTGCACGTTTACCTTGACCTTGTTTTTTTCTATATCCACTTTTGTTTGATTCGAAATACGTCCGTACTCCCGTGTATTTTCAGTCGACAATTCATTAGACTAAATGTGTGTTGACTTTTAAGCAACATATGCCGAAGACTTTATGTGAAGTTAGCTCCACATTCGAATAGGCGATTGTTCCGTCCACTTGTCCCACGTTGCACACCCAAAAATATAGTGGATATAGGGCGTCATACTGGCTCCTAATGATGAGTCGCCAGAAAGCTCGAAACGAACGTGCGCATGAGAGTTTACCTTCTGTTTATGGTGCTCTCGTTTGTCCTTCTGGTCCTATTTGAAATAATTTGTTCTTAGGTGTACAAATCATAATATATAATTGCATATATATTAGTTCTCCGATAGAAACAGTATATGACTGTTATATATTTAATTGAATGAGGACATGATTACCGCGAAAATTGATAACTTATATCGATCAAGACCTGATTGTATGGATTTGCTTGAGTAAATTTTGTTCAGAAGTAGTTGTAATTTTGTGAAATATAGTATATCTTCAAATCCATTGTATTGGTACCATGTACCGACTCAACCATAGTTTTGGTACCCTTTACATGCTCGATATATATTATATATAATGAGTTGGCTCTGAGGTCGCATTGTCGAAGACTTTATATGAAGTTAGCTCCACTACAGCATGTTAACACATTCATATGGGAGATTGTCCCACGTTCCACACTCAAATATAAAGTTGGTATAGGGCGTAATGTTGGCTCCTACCGATTAGCCGACAGTAAGCATGAAACGCGTGTACACGAGATTAAACGTTTTGTTTATGCTGTCTTTGGTTTATCCTTCTGATCATATTTGAACTAATTTGTTACTAGGTGCGCAACACATAATACACAATTAAAGCAACTTTATGTTCGATATAGTATTTTAAGTAAACTCAAGCGGAGGAGATCTGTGCTAGTGGCTGGCTTGCTAATGACGTAAATACGAGGGAATCAGTTATCCATTATTCGTGCTCAGGTGGTCATTCGTTGTGATGCCTCAAATAATGCCTCCAATCTGGTAATTATGTCCAGTTTTTATTAGTAACAAGATTGTGCGGAAGAGTGCACTGTTATCTCATCAATAAATTAATTTATCTTTGCTTTCTAATAAACCTTACGTAAATGGTTCTGCCGAGATTCATGGACATATTATCTTTTTTTGCTTCAGTTCGATTAGCGAAGATTGCAGGAGACCAAAGCCAGTTCTCCCGGGCGGTAAACTAGTCGATCTTGACTATGCGGACGATATCGTACTATTATTCGACAATCAGCATGCTGCCCAGACCACCTTAAATAGATTAACAGACGTTGTTCCTTCTTTCGGTATGAAATTCGCACCCTCTAAATGTAAGATACTGTTAAAGTATCACCAACCACTCACTCCAACGTTGCAACTGCAGAATGAAGATCTTGACATAATCGACAGGTTTACATATCTTGGGAGCTCTATCAATAACGTAGGCAATATGTCCGACGAGATGAGAATACGGATCGCGAAAGCTAGAGTAGCTTTCTCGAACCTTCGTCATTTATGGAGAAACGCGAATAAAGGTCGTGTTTACAATGCATCTGTACGCGCAGTCTTACTATACGCTAGTGAAACTTGCCTCTTAGAGTTGATTTGACGCTTCGAGTATCTGATTATCGTTGTTTGAGAAGTATAGCACATGTCGGTTACCAACAACGAATAACTAACGTTGACATCCGTAGACGTATTTTTGCATCTGACAATAAGTGCTCGTCTTTAGAAAAGCAAATAAGGCTCCATCAACTTCGTTGGCTCGGTCACGTTTTTGCGTATGCCCTCATTCCGATTGCCCAATAGAGCTCTGTTCTCTCATCCAGCACCAAATTGGCGTAAGAAACAAGGTGGGCAGATTTTGACATGGTAGAAACAATTAAAGTCAATTACATCTAAATTGGGTAGTATAGGATCCACTCGTCTGCCGGGATGGGGTCCTCGTGCACATCACAGTTCTTGGTTAGAAGCCCTTAGCGATATGGCAGCGAATCGAGCTCAGTGGGGATCTTGTTGCTAATGTATAGTAGAATCGTCTTCGTAACTTTCTTTTCTTAGTAGGGCAAAGTTAGTTGCGAGGTTTGGTTTGTTTATGACGTGATACAGTGAAATCCGCAAGGAAGCTGTATTGCTGATATCGCCTTGCCCGAATGCTAACTTGGCCATAATGGTGTTGTGGAGAGGTTTAGTTTGCCTCATTTGTGTGAGTTATACTGATAAATTTACTTAAAGTAGCAAGGTATTCCTTCTCTCTCTACCCCCCCCCCCTCTCTCTCTCTCGTAAATCTCAATAATAATTTGTCTAAATTCACTTATATACTTTTTTCACTCATTATGGTTATATGACAGTGAAACATTAATCACTTGACTTTTGTGTGGCTGGACATGATGACCATGTTGATGAGAGCCCTATTATATAATACTCCAAAAAAATTCTCATTAAACGGTATTCAAATAAAAGCACACCAATATTACTTTGGCAGGTAAGCTAAAAGTCCACACATAAAAAATAACCGAAATATATTCCCTATGCAACTCTCTTTCTATCTACGTCATTCTTGGTGAGAATCGAGTAGTTAATTAAATAAAGTACACGCACTATAGTCTAAAATTCATTTAAAAGGTAACCGCAATACTGTTTTATTTTATTTACTATAAATAAGGTGGAAAGTAGTTACCTTTATTGTTATTTCTCGTTAATGCTTAAGTTAAATTACAATAAGACTAGGAATATTTCAAATATTATATAGTATTAAAAAAACAGTTTTACTATGTGTTAACAGTTGGGCTGTTTCTTACGAGAAACCTCACGTCAGGAAAACAAAAGTCGCCTGGGTAGCCTCGAAGATAAAAGTTATTTAGGCCTAAGTAGTGCCGGTAACACCAGTCAACCCAAACTCGGCGATTTGGAGACTGACAAAGATGTTGCTGCTCTTTTCTGTTTACTTGATTTGGCTACATTCTTCAGTTTGGCGTCACCGGCCTCAGAGCGATGGGCCGCCGCCCTAGACCACATGGACCAGTTAGGACTGTTCCCCAGCGACGCCAGCCCTGAAGCTGTGGACGCAGCCTTGACAACTTTAAGTCGACTGCCGGAGCCAGTGAGGCGGACATTGCCAAACGCGTTGATCTGTTTGATGCGTTGTTTAGTTGCGAGAAGTAAGGCCGTCCGAGCAGGACCACAGGCTGGGTAGGTTCAAATGAGGCAAAGTTTGTCTAATTGCAGATATTCAAAGTAAACGCGAGTTATCATTGAATTTATCACTTTCATTTTTCTGGCTCATGAATTGATTTTCGTTACAAGTATTGTTTTTTAGCATTATTTACGTTAAGTATCTTAATAAATTAAAACTTAGTTGAACACAAGAAAATTTAGCTATTTAAAAAAAATTATTTTTTCCATATTTAAAAAAATATTCGTGATGGTGTACGCTTTTGAGTCAGCTGTATTGAAATTAAGCGATTAATGAAAAATGCTTGAAATACCCTAACCAATTATGATGCCTCAATATTGGCTATTTGTTTGGCTTTAAACCAAATATTAACAACGAAACATTTTTATGAGTACTATTGAACACTGCGGACTTAGTTTCAATGTATGTTTATCTTCTTGTACTGATCAATACCAATGTTAACAAAGCCCGACGCAGCAACATTATGTGATCTCGGCGATAAAAACGAAATCCAATGTATCCTGTTGTTTTATAGCCTGATTTGCTATTACGCATTTTATTTAAATCAAGTTTGCGATCTTGATTTTAACACCAGTCCCATTATATACATACATTTTTCAATATAAAATTATTATAATTTAATGTAAAAAATACAATTCAGCCAATGAACAGGTTTCGTCCTTTTTGGGAACTTCACATACTATTCAGAATTTACTGCGGACAGGGCTCGAACCTGGACACGTCTGCTTCGAAATCGGTTACTCTAACAACTGAGCTATCCTGCCGCGTACTACAATTTTCAGTTATACACCAACATGTTTATTTGTTAGCTTTTTTTAGGTGGAACATAGATGGCTTATCTTTAGATCTTATATTTGGGTTTGTAATGCAGCAGGGTAGCCCGATTTTTAGAGCAACATATTTCGAAGCAGACGTTCCCAGATTCCAGCCCTGCCCACGACAAATTATAAGCAGTTCATGAAGAGTTCTTAATAAGCGCGAATTCGGTCTACTGGATAAATTGATTTTTTCTACATTACAAAATATCAGTAAGCACGAAACGCATGTGCACATGAGACTATAATTTGCGTTCATGTTGATTGGTTTGTCTTTCTGATTCTATTTACTCTAATTTGTTATTGTGTACGCAACACTAATACAAATTTGCAAACTGTAATTTACTGTTATTTCAGCGAAATTTTCATGTTATGTTATCACCTTCCCGCCAGACATTGTTGTTCGACACAAGGTGCAATTAAGCTAGTATAATTTTTTTAAATAAGTCTTTTCATAAAAAAATTGTTGTGTACAAACGCTGAAGTATTATTTTCTGACATTCCCGACAACGGCTGTCGTGGTGCTTGACTTTTGTAGACATTTTAATTGCAAAACTTGTTTATCTGTCTGTATACTAGTAGTTACTTTATTTAATTGTACCAATGCCAATTATTTACTTAGGCTCTCTGCATACTGAGGAACCTTTATTGTGAGAAAAAGTTTATGTGTTGTATCGACTAATTGTTAAATTCAGATGTTGAATATTGTTGTTCGTGTTGACGATTAGCTTTATACCCCTAGTTAATGGAGATTATTCCAAATTTCATAAAACAACCAATGGAATACTGGTTATAAATTAGTATGATGTTTAAACGACCCATTGGTTTCGCGAGCGGTCATAATTACATTTATCAGGGTTCATCACTTTTCATCATTTCCAGCCACACAAAGGTCAAGTGACTAATGTTTCACTGCCATATAACCATAAGGAGTGAAAAAAGTATATAAGTGAATTTAGATAAATTATTATTGAGATTTACGAGAGAGGGAGAGGGGTAGAGAGAGAAGGAAAACCTTGCTACTATGAGTAAATTTATCAGGATAACTCACAGAAATGAGGCAAACTAAACCTCTCCACAACACCATTATGGCCAAAGTTAGCATTCGGGCAAGGCGACATTCGCAACACAGCTTCCTTGCGGATTTCACCGTATCACGTCATAAACAAACCGAACCTCGCAGCTAACTTTGCCTTACTAAGAAAAGAAAGTTACGAAGATGATTCTACTATACATCTGCAACAAGATCGCCACTGAGCTCGACTCGCTGCCATAACGCTAAGGGTTTCTAACCAAGAACTGTGATGTGCACGAGGACCCCATCCCGGCAGACGAGTGGATCCTATACTACCCAATTTGGATGTAAGTGACTTTAATTGTTTCTGCCATGTCAAAATCAGGGTTGCGTTCTTCATATAGACACCTGACCTATTATGTACACACATTTGTCAGTATAATCCAAATATTGTATAGTGTAGAAAAGGCAATTCATCCAGTAGACCGGTTTCGAGAACTCATTACGTACTGTCCATAGTTTTCCGCAACGTAAATTATAGTAATTGTAATCACCGCCCACGCAACCAACGTTCGTTTAATTATAAAAATGTTCATTCTAATACCACTTCCCCATGTAGTATGGTGTCTGTTCAGTAATGAAAGAGTTGGGAGGATTAGTTGGAACTTTGGATCTAAATGGATGCCATATGAGCTCCACCTAAAGCAAAAATAGACTAACCAAGTTACATTAGTTATTATATAACTGAAAAGTGTGTAATGTACTGTACGGAAGGGTGGTTTAGTGGTTAGAGCATCAGATTCCGAAGCAGACGCGTCAATGTTCGAGCCCTGTCCGCGGCAATTTTTGGCCAATACATGATGAGTACTCAATAAGGACGAAGCCGGTCTACTGGATGAATTTCCTCTTCTACACTGCACAAATCTTAGTTTTTACTGTAAGTAATTAATGGGTCATGTGCTTATACCAAGACCGTAACCTTGGTTATAATAAACATCACCATTAGTTGGAGTTTCTGACATGGTTTTCCACTTTCTTCATTCGTTTTCAATTCTGTCCTTGCCGTCTTGTGTAGATTAGCCGTCGTTGTTCTGTCGTAATGTATGAATTCTCACTCATTACCCATTTCAATTCTGCAGCTTAAAAATGAAGGTTTGGATGTAGATCACAGACTCAAATATCTTGTTAGTTGAATCAGTAACTCGGTCAATATAACTGAACATTACATTAATTGCAATAAAAAGATATCCAGAACGGTGCAAACATGCACTGGCATTATGCTGAGGCCCATGCTAAACCTTGTTTAGTTATCCTTTAAATCAAGTTTGCGAGCTTGAAGTAATTACCAATTCCATTTTATTTAACATGTCGATCAAAATAGCAAAACTACCGTCAGTCACACGGAATGACGCGTTTCGAACCTCAGTCGTATCCAGGTACGGGCTCAGTGACAAGCGCAGATCGAACCGCGACGGATATATATATATATATATATATATATATATATATATATATATATATATATATATATATATGCATAGAAATTGTTCAGTCAAAATTTCAAGTCAAGTACAATGTATGCGGAACTACTAAAGGTGAGAGTCGCACATCTAATTTTACTTTCCATATATATATATATATATATATATATATATATATATATATATATATTCTTTTGAAATACGAGCTTTAATAAAATTCATTGTACCCTTTTTATGTGCAAAAACAAAAAGAAATTTTATCAGATATGAGAAAATTTTCTTTCGCATGGTCTTCTCAAATATCTACTCATGAACATATCTTTATATATAAATTGGAAAACAAAACAAGATAGAAATACGTGAACAAAGCGAGTGTGAAAAATAGAAACCAATCAAATTGCGTGCGTCACATCCAGTTCAAACTCAATGCTTGTACGTACTTCTTCTGCTTACATAAATCCGGCTGCAATTTGTTTATCCATAAGGCTTCGTATGTGGCTAGCTCCCTTTTGTTTCTGCATTTATTAATTACTTTGAATGCTACGTCTGGAGAACATACGTGCGTTGTTTCGATGATGTGTTGCGCAATAGCAGACATGTATTCACCATTTGATTTAAAACAGGCGTTCAAGTTGCAATGTTCTCTCATTCGAGTAATTAACCGTCTGGTCTATCGGCCTACGTAAGTTTATCGACAACTTGCGCATGTATATTGGTAAATAATATTTGATGTCGACATTAACAACTGTTTCTCTTTGAATGCTAGTAGAGGCAAGTGTCTTACTTTAAATAACACTCGTGGTTTAGCTGAATAAATATGCGTGTTAATGCTGCTTCAACTTTCTTTTGTGCCATTCGGGAAACTGCATCCCCCTTAAATGGGATGTTTAGGTAGACGGTTTTCTTTTCTGGCCCATAGTACGTCTGTTTCTGGTTAACTCCCCTTTTAATAATTGACTCAATTAATTGTCTGGGATAGCCATTAGACATTAAATCGTTAATTGCTTTATTATATTCGGTGTCTTTTGAATCTTGACTAACCAACCTGTCAATTCTTGAAAAACAACCACGAACTGTTGATAATTTATATTGAAATGGCACAAAACTGCTGTAATGCAAATACTGTACAGACTATGTTGGTTTATGGTAAATTGTTCTGTTCAATTAACCATTAGTTTCTTTCTTTAATAGTACATCTAGGAAAGGCAGACAGTTATCTTTCTCGTGCTCTGACGTTAAACCGATATTCTTATGTGCTTTGTTGAAACTTTGAAGCAATGTTCGTGATTGCGACCTGTTCTTAAGTACAAGAAATATATCATCCACGTACCGTATATATTGAGCACATTTACTTATGTCACTCTTTAATGATGTATTTTCTAGGTGCCCTAGATAAATCTCAGCCAACACTGGAGATAAGGGGCTTCCCATTGCGACACCATCAGTCTGTTTGTAGATGTTTCCATTTAAACGAAATCGTACGTCTTTCGTGCATAATAAGATAAGCTTGCGTAGAGTTTGACCTGGCACCGGCGATGGTAATATATCGTGTTCTACCGCTTTGACTATAATGTCAATGGTTTCATCAATTGGAACATTTGTAAACAAAGACGTAACATCAAAAGATACCATAATCTTGTTTTTAACATTTATATCTTGAATTTTGTTTACAAACTCAAAACGAATCGGCAACCGAATGATTACCTAGTAGTTTACGTAATGGTTCAAGTAAACGAACTAGCCATTTAGCTAGTGCATGAAACGGAGAATTTACCATTGATAAAATTGGCCTCATAGGACAACCTCTTTTGTGTGTTTTTGGTAATCCGTACATTATTGGTGTAGATGATCCAACTGGCTTGAGCTTCTGTGCAGTGGCCTCATCAATAAAACCGGCATCTGTCAAAATCTTAATTTCATTAATTACTTTGCGCTCCACCTTGTCTATTTCATCTGATTTATCGTCTAGACGTGTGAATTTTGTATTGTCATTTAACACGTTTTCCATCTTTTGTACGTATTCAGATTTGTCCATTATAACTGCGCTCTTTCCTTTATCAGCGCGTAGTATTTTGATGTCTGCGTTTCTGCTGATATTTCTAAGTGCATTTAGATGCTGCTTTGTCAACGCATGCTGCTCTGCACATTTAGACGATTTCAAGTGTGAAGCCTGATCAACTAGTGTAGCCTTGAACCAATTTTTATAATCAATACTGGTAGGCTCCAAGTCAGCTGTTTGTTCAAATAACAATTCAAATGCTGCCTCAAAATCAACATCGCATTTATTAGAAGGATGTATTCCATAATTTCGGCCCATCGATAGTGCCTCCATTGTTAGCTGATCGATTGGCACTTTTGATAAGTTAAGCACACGCTTATCAAGATCGGTCGGTATTAAATCACACAAAACTCCAGCTTTTACATCTTTTTCCAATTTGTTCAAAATTCTTGCTTTATCTTTCTTCATAACTGTCGGCAAAAACATCAAAAATTTCATTCTTGCAAAAAGACTTAGTTCATCTAATACACAAGATACACACCCAATTCTTCCCTGTAGCACTGTTTCATCTTCCTTCAACTGCTCAAGCGCAAAGAACGAAATTGTGGATAAAACATTATTATCAGTGTATTAAACAATTACGGTTCCATGGTGGTTTGGTACGCAGTTTACGAAAGTCAAAACTACGAGTCAACCGAAGAAATCTTACAAGGTTGGCGTATTCTATTTTCATGAGTAGATATTTGAGAAGACCATGAGAAAGAAAATTTTCTTATATCTGATAAAATTTCTTTTTGTTTTTGCACATAAGAAGGGCACAATGAATTTTATTAAAGCTCGCATTTCAAAAGTATACCAAATTTCTTTACCAAACATATAATGAGCAAAGGACGTAGTAACGGTTCTTACAAATGAGTCACCAGTAAGCATGAAACGCATGTGTAAACGAGGTGGTACTTTTAGCTCATACTGACTATGGCTTATCCGTCTTTTAGTATGTGAACTAATTTATTACAATGTAAGAAAATTTCTAATACACAAGTGCAAATTGGGCTTTTAATTGATACAAGATGCTGAAGTCGAGTCCTTAACATATTCGCTGCGTTTGAGTTCGGTTGGGGGAATTTGACCATCCATGGCCAACATACAGAAGTTAGGCAGCCTGGCGGAAACAACCTCGATGTTATTATAATAAAAGTTTATATCAATATGGTGTATATCATTGGAGCAAAATTCGTCATAAAAAAAGCCTTAAAACAAAGAATTTATTAGACTTGTTCATTGGAAGAAAATTTAACAAATAAACTGAAAGCTTATAGAACTAATTTTCCGGATAATATTAAACGGATATTGGGTGCCTTTTCTATACAACACAATTCTTAATTTATACTGACAAACTGTGGAATTAATAGGTCAGATTTTTTTATCATGGTCACAACCATGATTATAGAAATCTTTATCACCACCTGCGGAACAAATGTCATTTAATTATATAAATGTTCATTTCAATACCACTTACCTATGTAGTGAGATATTTATTCAATAATGACAGATTGGGCATGGCTATTTGGGACTTTGGCTCTAAATAGACGGCGTATGAACTTCACCTAAAATAAAAAAGACTAACAGAGCTACATTAGTTAGTATATAACTGAAAATAATGTGAAGTGTGCGGCAGAGAGTCTCAGTGGTTAGAGCCACAGATTCCGAAGCAGACGTGCCCAGGACCGAACCCTATACGCAGCAAATTCTGGCCAGTGCGTGATGAGTTCCTAAAAAGGATGAAACAGGCCAACTGGATAAATTGCTTTTTCTACACTATACAAGTCTCAGTTTGTACTGACAAATATATGTATTTAATGGGTCAGTTGTGACAACAAGATCGCAACCTTGACTATTGTAATTCTGTATTATATGTCACGAAGAAAAATTTGTACCAATGCAAGCAATAAGACTTTGTTTTTGAGTACAGTAAAAGCATAATGATACAACCGCCACACGTAGAAAGACAGTTAAACTGCCTAAAATACGGTTTAACGTTAATTTAACGAGAATTCTTTAATCGAAATTGCAACGTTCGGTTTATGTGGGCTCTGAAACGCATGTTCAATTTTTATCTATTTAAATAAAGATTACGCAATTGGCACATATATCAATCCCTACATATATGCACTTGACAGTATAAATCATACATTTTATAAGATAGCAAGTGCAATACAATTTATTTTCTTAAAATAATGCTATTTCCTGCAATTAGTATCACATGAAGCAATTCTTTAAGTTATGTTTCAATCTTGAAGTAAACACCAATCACGTTTTATTTAACCAATCGTCGAAAAACTTAGCAAATCTACTGTCAGTAACATGACGCAATTTTTATTTATTCCTTTCTCTTTCAATTTTTATTCTATGGGAATGACATTAACTAAAACATGAATAAATATCAAAAAATAAAAAAAATAAATGTCATACTAATGTTATACGTATTACCATATAGAGTAATGTTGGTTAGTCGCTCTTTTTTTCTATGAGCATGATAATGACCAAATAAAAAATAAATAAATCACTAAATAAGAAGAAATAATTAAATAAATAAATAATAAATAAATACCATACTAAAGTTATGTGTAGGAAGAAAATTTTTAATGTTCGTTACCTTTCAAACTCTTAAGTGAATCCGACCATACTGGGTATGTACATCAATTTTTCAAATAATGTTTAGCGAATTCATACAACATGTTATGAAATGAAAGAATCTGTGTTTTAAAGATTAATATGAATTGGAGCAACATTCAGTCATGTCAGTAAAAAATCCAGGGTAAATCCACAGATACGTTCCTCTGGGTTTTTAATAGCGCAATCCTGTATAGCATGGGTTGTGGTAATTGTAATCAAAATCAAGTTTTCTGACTTGATATACACACCAATCCAACCTATTAAATAGTTTTATGAGTACATATATATCTGCCGATCTAATCTGTTGTTCTTCTGAAAAGTTATTTCAGGGGAGACTGGTTCATTTGATAAATGCTTGATACATTTGTCAGTTTATCCAGCCCACAAGATTACATAGAATTCGATAAAATTTGACTAGCTGTTAATATAATGCTTCATTGTGCCATAGAAACTTGACAGTGATTTCTCAAGGTATACACGGGAAATAACTACATCAGTCAAATAATTTTAAATCAAGTTTCTTTGTTTTGAAATGCACTAACCAGTTAA
>JAQBSW010005978.1:0-52525 GCA_029291075.1 Eudiplozoon nipponicum
ACATAGAGATTATTCAGCCGACATTTCTAGTCATGAAAAATATTTATATATGTGTATAAATGAGAATCGCATATCTAATTTTGTATTCCTTATATATTACCTTTTTTGTTCGGTCCAGACCAGACGGTTTGCCATCGTGCTCTCATGGTTAACTTGAAAGATCGAAACGTGTCATTATGCGTGAATGCTAATAGTTCTTTTTATGTACAAGGACTGGTTTGGATTTATTTCAATTGGTAGAACGGAAAGTATAATCTTATGCACATTCGTTTCGTGCTTACTGGCGACTCATCAGTTGGAGCCGGTATTACACCCTTTAACCACTATATATTTTGGTCAAGAATGTGGGATAATAGGACGGTACAACCTCCTAGACGAATGTGTAAATCTGCAATAGTGATGCTAACATCATATAGTCTACGACAATGCGACTCCAACGCTAACTCACACTATATAATATATATACCCAGTCTGTAAAGGATACTAACACTACGGCTATCGTGTTAGTAACCGATACCAACATTATTGTACCGAAAAGGTACATGGTACTAACACTATGGTCAGAGTGTATGGATTTACTGGAGTAACAGGTGTTCAGAAATAGTTATAATTCTCAATTTCGGTGAACTATAGCATAAATTGATATCCATCATGTTGATACCATGTACCTACTCGGAAACCATAGTGTTAGTACCATGTACCTTTTCGGTACAATAATGTTGGTATCGGTTATTAACACAATAGCCATAGTGTTAGTATCCTTTACAGACTAGGTATATATATTATATAGTGTGAGTTAGCGTTGGAGTCACATTATCGTAGACTATATGATATTAACTTCACTATTGCAGATTTACACATTCGTCTAGGAGATTGTACCGTCCTATTATCCAACATTCTTGACCAAACTATATAGTGGTTAAAGGGTGTAATACCAGCTCCTACTCATGAGTAGCCAGTAAGCACGAATCGAATGTGCATGAGATTATACTTTCCGTTCATGCTGCCTTTGGCTTATCCTTCTGGTCACAACTGAACTAATTTGTTACTAGGTTCGCAACACCTAATACACACTTACATATATTTTAGTACTCCGCAACAAACAGTATTTAGCTGTTATATATTGAATTGAGTGATGTCATGCTTACCGCGAAATGTGATAACTGATATCGATCAAGGCCAGGGTGTATGGATTTACTGGAGTAACAGGTGTTCAGAAATTGTTGTAATTCTCAATTTCGGTGAACTATAGCATTATATATTTAATTAAATGGTTTCATGATTACCGCGAAATGCGTTTACTGATACAGGTCGAGGACAGAGTGTGTACATTTTTTGGTGTAACATCTGTTCAGAAATAGTTGTAATTCTCAATTATGGTGATCATTTGCATACAATGAAATCTATCGTGCCGGTACCATGTACTGACTCGGAAACCATTGTCTTAATACCATGTACATTCTCATGTCCGAAATTTGGTATCGGATTGAGTCAAGATAGCCATTGTCTTCTTATCTATAAAAATATCATTTCGTATATTATACTTGATGAGCTATCCATGAAATCGCATTTTGGAAGACTTCATGTAAGTTACCTTCACTATTGCAGGTTTGGACATTCGCATAAAAGACTACAGTCCTATTTCTACACATTGCTCACCCGAATACACAGAGGTTTGAGAACAAAATACCGCCTCATAGAAATTTGTTGCCAGAAGTACGAAATGAATGTGCAAGTTATTATAATTTCTTTTCTTGATGTCTATGTGCGCAACAACACATACATAATTGCATGTATTTCAGTTCTCCGCGACGAACATTATCTAACTGTTATATGTTTGATTGAATGTTGACATGATTATCGCGAAATTTAATCTTTGATATCATTTAAGTCTAGTCTTCTTGGATAAAGTTCAGAAGTAATAGTAATATTCCGATTTAGTGAACTTTAGCACACATTGAAATCAATCTTGTTTGGTCCATGTAACGACTCGGTAAACATAGTCTTTATGCCAAGTTCTATTACTTAACATGATGCTGTTATCGGGTACTGACACAGTAGCCACAGTGTTATTATCTTAACAGACTCGGTATACATAGCATATATAGTGGGAAATCCTTGAAGTCGTATTGTGTAACAACTTATACGAAATGAACTTCACTACTGGAGGTTCACCCAACAGTATAAGAGACTGTACCGCCAAATTTTAATTCATGCCTCTTCAAAGCATATAGTGGGTAAATGCTGTAACACCCTCTCCAATCAGATTTAACCAGAAAACACCTAAAATTCATGCTCTCTTTATTTTATCATTCTGGTCACAATATGTTACTAGTTGCGCAACGCCTAATACACAATAACACAAGGTATGCAAGACCACCAAATTTGAGAGCTGCATATCTAATTTTGCTACCTATCTATGTGCATTGCGATTTGATACTTGCTTTTTAGTTTTCCGTTGTAATCCGATAATGATAACGGAAGTCTAAACGCGTAAGTTCGTGTGAAGGTCGGTATTTTTGCTATGTAAATCGATGATATTTTAAATGCAATAGGATTGCTGTTTGCTTCTTTCTCACGAACTAGATATATAGTACTGTAGACAGAGTATATTTTTAGTCAAGTAAATTATGGATGAGACTACTTGAGGTAGGAATCCCATGTTTAATTTTGCTTTCGAAATATATGCATTGCGGTTTGATGCTCGCTAGACAGAAGATGTCGTGCTCAGATTATGACCATGGACGTCCAAATTGCGTCCGTACGCGTGTCTGACTTTAGTTTTGCTAAGTTTTTCGATGAATAGTTAAATTCAATGGGATTGGTGTTTGCTACAAGCTCGCAAATATCCTGTAACTCTGCAACGGACATACAATATATACTCAAATGGATGCTGGAGTTAATACGTCATTACTACCAATGACGTGGTCGCTTAACGAACTAATATCTTTTATAGCAAATTTGTATCATCGATGGAAATATAGACGTCTTTACCGATTATAATGCACTAGTGCATTGGTGATCACTGGTTATTGAGAAGAAGCGAGTACACCGAGCTACTGAAGAGCTCGAGGAATACCATGTGAAATTTCATCAGCAGAATTTCAGCTGTGCGAGTTTCGCAACTTATAAAATTCTCTAGGAATCAGGGAAATGATGCCACATGTCAGAATATCGTCAATTAGTTTTGAAAAAGCACAGTGATATCTGCATCATATGAAGTGTTGAGACTGCAAAACCGACAATCAGGGCGAAAAGAAGGAAAAACAATGCAATGGTTTGTGTTGGAGACCATACGAACAGAATTGATTAACTTCTGGCATGAGACGTTGGGATATCCCGGCGCCGAGCGCCAGATTAAGACATTGCAGTCACGATTGTATTGGCCTAACATGCCAAAGAAATTTTTAGCTATTGTCAACAGTGCACTACATGCCAACTTTGTAAGCCAAAAAAGGACAAAAGGTCACCCCGATTGCTTTCAATGCCACTGTATGGAGCCAGATTTTGCATATTGAACTAATAGGTCCACTGCCGGTGGCTCGTGTTGGGGTGGATTATGTGGTTTCTATGGTCGATAATTTTAGACGATAGGTCGAGTTTTCATCATTCAAGAAAGTAACTTCAGATGCTTAGAAGAGCGGTAGCTCAGTCGATTTGGTGCAACACAATTTATTGCTACGCATCAAAGTGCACAGTTCGAGTCGAGATAATTTAATCAATGGTGCAAGGACTTTAAAATACAACGTTCTCGTGCAGCCACTTTCCACACGTAGACGAAAGCGATTACTAAGAGAGCACGTCGGACGATAGGTATTGACATGTTGGTGCCATGAGAGCCTCGGATACTGGAGAGAAAATTATATTTGGACGAGTGAGTTATACGATTTACAGTATCAGAAGCTACCTGATTCGCTGCAACAACTATGACCTATGGAGGGCATATTAGACTGTTAGGTGAATCCTTAATCAACGGGATCCCATGAGCTCTACGCCATAGACGATATTCAGGAACGTATAATACTCTTACATTATTGAACCCAGCATATCGTTTGGTTTGGTTGTAGTAAAGTCTCCTACTAATTAATCTTCAACAAGCTGAAATGAATGTGTCCTGGAGGTTATATCCTTCTAGACTTAATTGTATAAATTTTTAATTTGTAAGCAATTTGATATGTTTATGTCTCCGTAATTAGGTGGACATCAATATTAATAATTTCAATTAATATCATTTAATTACCAACAGTTATGCAACTGTAAAATACTCAAACATTAATGAGAACGAATCTCTTAATTGGAAAAGAAAATATAGTAGGAAATATGTACAATATTATTTTTAATCGGTGTAATCAAACGATGGACAAACGGAAGAACGGCAGATGAAAAAAGAAAGTCAGAAATAGTATCCTAAGGAATTGAACATTCTTAAGAATTTTGACGTCTACAATATTCTAAAGGTCATTTTAAATAGAAGATTCGTTATTATTTGATTCAATTATTTCCGAAATTATGGTCAGAATATCCTTCAGGTCATCTTCTATGTTTCTTGCAATTTAGCTTCATCTTCAACAGTTTGCTGATGGCCTTCCATAACAGAATTCTCAAGCTCAACCTTAAAATGTGACAGATACGAAAGGAAACACTGTTCGTTTAATGAGTGGCCGAGGGCTTGAATCTGTACATCATTAACAACGTTAACACAGTCGATTAATAGAGCCTTATAAAAATTGCGGTGAATTTTGCTTCGTTTGGTTCTATAAATATAAATACGCGTAAAAATATAATGGTATAATGACAGTACTCGACCAGATATGCTCGAGGACGTTAATGGTTCCAAAATATTAATTCCCCGAAATTCACTGGAGAAATATCTATACTGTGTAATTTCAAATGTTTAAAAAGATTCATATGAGATAGTAATTATTATTTGTATTTGAGACATACTTATACATACATACATACATACATTCATACATAGATACAATATATATATATATATATATATATATAGGGGAATATATTAAGCATTGCCTAAGGTGGGAAATGTTACTCATCCCGTAAATCGCTGTACTCCTCATACGGATATCGTCGGGTACTCCGGAATTTTTCGTGAACTGATTTCGACCCGGGGAAAATTTTCTTTGGAATCTGGATCGTTGCTCACTGCCCCACCGCAGACATAATGCGTGCAACTTTATACTACATACGAATTTTTCTCTTGTTTATCCTTTCTCTCAGTTGGAGCCAAAATGGCGTCTTTAACTTAATGTAGCGAATGCAATTCATCAAGTTGACCAGTTTCGTCCTCATCAGGAATTCGTCTAGTTCTGTCGAGAATTTGCAGCGACTGGACTCAAACGACTCACATTTATTTGTGTTTAAAAATATATTTATTTAAAGGAGAAATAGATTACATAAATTAATGTGGTTTGAATATAAATGAATTCCATGAAGATGTATCCAAAAAATATACATATAATTGGATCTAATATGGTTTAATTGTAGAAATATAACCAAAAAAATTTGCATATGGTTTGGAAAGCCCGATGGTGATGCTTTTGCACGAAGAAATGTTTTTGCTTTCACTGTTCTGGACAATGCCTTTCCATCGCGATCGCTAAAAATGCAGAGGAATGTCTAAACACAGTTTTGTGACATGAAATTTATTATACGATAAGAATGTTTAGTTATGGATGTACGTGCAATACCAAACTTGTTTTGTGAGCCCGATTTGATATTTTCTCAGGCAATTGTTCGATCATCCTTCATCACCTGTCCAATAACGATTTTCCAACGTTACAATTCCAAGTGTAGATACCATTAGATGTTAATAATGCTTTATTATTTCCTTTCACGCTAGGTAGAGGATGTTTGGTGCTGGATATTATTAAAACTAATCGAAAACTTAAGTTAATTTCGTTGTTCAATGCCGTCTGTTGATTATGCGCTTGAATAACATAGCCCCTTTATTTTTATAGGTTAGTATATATCAGTCCTTTATCATCTGCAAAAAATATATAACGGATTTCCGTTTACGAATAGATATATACTTATCTAAAAACTTGATGGGGCAGTCATAACTAATCCTTTTCCCTATTTCATTGGATTGTTGCTGTTTATCTTTAAGTATTGCGCTGTCAATTTTTTTTCATGGAAATCTAATCTTCTCAGCGTGCCATCATCTCGTCGTTTGAGCAACACAGTAAGAAAATATAGGGTATAATCCTCTTAATTTTTAAATCTTCTAATTAGTTGTCCTTATTGATTTTATCAAGTAGTTCTTCAGCATACAGTTGGCTATAACAGACTAAAATATTTCATAAAAGGAAAGGTTTTATTGTTCCAATTCACTGAATTTTTCGGAGAACTATCGTTCCAAAATGCACGTAAAAACATTGGCCATGACCAGTTTCACAGATGTACCCATCACGTGCCAATTTATTTGTCGGCATTGTTGGTTGTTGAAAATGAATTTACAGTCTGAACAACACAATGAAGGCTAACGTGACGAATGCAATTCACTCGGTTTAAAATGTAAAAAAATTCTTATCGATATTCCGACACAAACTCAATTTCTGCATTAAAGATAATTAAGATATAATATCCCATTTACAAACAAGCACATCCATAGTTTCCTGAATTTCAATCTGTCTACCTTTTCTAAAAAGGTAGCTCTACTTTTATTTCATACTCGCATCATTTGATTTAGTAACCATTTGGTTAATTCATACGTCGACGCATTTGTAATTGACACAATAGGTCTTAAAGAAATAGCGGATTTGTGTATTTTTTGGTAAAGCACGCAATTATGGTGTCTGTAATCTAGCTCGCTTATGTTGTTTGCACCCGAATGTGTGATTTTCCCTAATTTCGAAGTTAGAAGAACTCAGTTGAAACGTCCCTCTTTGTCTCTACTGCTGCATGATCCTTGGTATCAGTTAACAATTGTGAACTAGAATTCATGCTATTCATCTTAGAAAACTACAAATCGCTATCCATGACGACCAAGCGAGATCTTTTTGTGAAAGATTAACTAGCTCTTAGTTTTTAGCCATTTCTCATAAAACAGCTTTGTATGCTCTATTGGAAGAACAGTTTTGTCTACGATCAACACCGATCTCTGGGGCAAATGTCAACAAGCTCTACTTTAAACCATTGTTTTCTTGATTATTTAATTTAAAATCGGATAACGTATTGAAAACGATTCTTTTCTTTCTAGGACTACAAATCATTTTCTCCTTTTCGAATGTCAGACATTGAAAAGAAATCACTTTTATCTTTGATAAATCACTGACAAACTTGTTAGGATCTGGCGGTTTATTATGAAGCGAAAGCTTCATCTAGTTCTCTGATTTAAAAGCGCAAAACCGTGACTGGCCGCGATGTTCTAGAATAAACCACTTTAAAATGACAAAAATATTACCTAGGAATTGGTTTGACTAAGACACCAATCATGCTCGATAAGCTTCTGTACAAGTTGAAAACAAAGAACTCCAAACAATCAAATGATCTGAAATCATACAACCGCTATTTTAATGATATTTATTTCTGTGTTAGCTCAGTGCATCAAAATATGTAAATTAAAATTGCAAACGAAAAAGATGATACTCTAGTTTTGGTAGAAAGGCGTTTTTAAGGCATGATGTAATAATAAGTTGCGTACTTGTTCGCCAAACTGTTTTCAGACTGATTTGGTTAGTCTCCGTTGTAATTTTATCATAAATGTTGACCCACCACATTTTCAAATGAGTATAAACCTATTCAAATGAAGGAACCAGTCGTGGATTTGTGTACGTTTGATAAGAAACTGGTGTATATTATCTTTAAAAATATCTTTCAAGAGTTAATTAAGCGCACAAATTATTGATTTCGTTCAGCGTTGGCGTTTCCAAATTTTGCAGCTTAGCTTTAATAATATCCACCACCAACCTTCCTTTAACTAGCTTCAGAAACTTGCATGTCATTCACTAAGGAACCAAATTACCACTTTATGCCACCCTATGTTTCTTGATTAATCTTTGGTTCAATTGTAACTTATTGGGCATCGCATTTCACCTAAAATTACATTCTGCAATCGGATGACTTTCATAATACCAAAGATGACATAGCGTCAAAGAATGTGATATTTAATTAAATTTTAATACAAACATTTTTATATCACGAGGACTAACTGTGATAAATAACCATGACGAAAATAGAAGATGTATAAATTCATTAAAATCGGGTTTGTTCTTGTTCCCCTGGGCGGATTTAAAACCAGAGAGAATTTGCTTCAGTTTGTCACAACGCAACTATTTATGAATTAAAGGCTCGAACTGTTTATAATTTTTAATTATAACCGATTCCTAAGTTTATTATTAAGTCTTTACCTCAGATTTATCTTTTTATGCATCACGTTTCCATGTCATAATGCGACAGACGCCAGACCACTAGAGAAAGTGACTTTAAAATTGCAAAAAACATAAAATGAAATTAATAATATCGATATCGTACTTAATGGGAAATTATAAATAACTGAATTCACCTTGGCCGAAATTCTTACCGAGGGTAATTTGCCTTAAACTGTTGCACCATATCGAATAAGAAACCTAATCGGCATATCGCTTTCAATTGTACATGATATAAAAACTTTAGTTTCTTAGTTAGATTCGCTTCAGTAGTACATTATACCGATTTGTTTCTGGCCTAAATTTCCAAATATTCATGCATGAAATTCTTTTAAGTGCCGGACGCCACACCATTTGAAATACTCATAATGATATAATATATATTAACAGGATTTGTATCAATGTATTCTTCTAGTAAAAGTTCAGCAGAGCGTAGCATGGCGACTTGAGTTCTTCAAGTTGAACGCTGCTCTCCTTATTTGGAATTTATTAAGCACTTATCATTTCATTGCTGCGGAGAGCTTATAGTTGCGGAATTGTGTATCACGTTTTCTTTTACAATAAAGTTATTATATCATATGGGTATACAAAGTCAACATAAACAAAAGATATAATCTCATGTACACATATTTTTCGGGCTTAATAACGACTTGTCATAGGAGCCGTATTTATGCCTTATACTCACTAATTACGTGCTGACGAATATGAAACAGTTGTGCTGTACAATCTACTATACGATTGTATATTTAAGTTAAAATGATGTAAGCTTCATATAAAGATTTTGGCATTGCGACTTTAAGCCAAACCATACTATGCAATATATATCGAACCTGGGAATGGTTTTAGAGATAGGCTAAATTTCACTAAAAATGAGAATCAAAACCAATTCTGAACTCAAATTACATCGACAAATCCATATAATTTGGTTTTATTTAAATTCAGTTATTCCATTTGATTGTAATCATGACGTCATTCAGTATTATGGACGACAAAAAGTACCAAAAACGAAGATTAATTGTCGATTTTAGAAAGCTGAAATTAACTCATTTGGTTATAAAATAATTTATTAAAAATATTTGCAAAAAGCACTTGAAACGATATTCTCATCGTCATTTTTATACAGTCTATCAAAAAATCATAAAAGAAATTGACATAAACAACGGAAAGAATAACTATATACACATAGACCGTTATAGGCGGTATATTTCAATTAATTCAATTTTTACTAAAAATATGGTAATATCAGAGAGTATGCACAAGTTAATTGTCGTAACAACAAAATATAACCGGAAATGTTATTATCGGAAAACTTATTAAGTTAACTAAAACGTTAGATAATGTGCAGGAAATGTTTGATTGAAAAATTGTTCACAATGTTAGTCTAAATTCAGTGTACTGTCATCAAAACAATTTTCGCTCACTGTGGCACTGGTGTGCATTTATCTTCTGTTGTTGTTGCTGCTTTTCGTTTTTGGTGGTGGTATTGTTGTTAATGTTGAATGTGTAAGGCAGTAATCGGTGAGAGATCGAAATTCTGGTAACCGCCTGGCAAAATGAACGAAGTTAGCAGTTCCTCAATGAAATATGTGTTTGCATTAGTTTCATGCTCGTACATGGCTTGAAGAGTAGAACAGTGTTTTCTATCACAGAGAAACTGGTTAACTACTGATGGGACAACAAGTTGACTTCCCGTGTGCTCTTTCTGTTTAGCAATTGCTACGCAAGTCTAATTTCGCACAGCATCGTCATTTCTTCAATCAAAACTATTAAATAGCTTTGGAAATTGAGATCGCTTTTGCTGGTGAATTAGATTGAGCTGAAAATAATCACCACATTTTG
The DNA here is from genome assembly GCA_029291075.1 of Eudiplozoon nipponicum. Classification (NCBI taxonomy): domain Eukaryota; kingdom Metazoa; phylum Platyhelminthes; class Monogenea; order Mazocraeidea; family Diplozoidae; genus Eudiplozoon; species Eudiplozoon nipponicum. The sequence goes on from JAQBSW010005978.1 coordinate 10,227, forward strand.
AAATAGTTTCTGGTCTCATGCCAGCCATGAATTCATTGTAATCGTCGTCTTTGCAGAACGTCCTGTTTGTGTATATCTGTAAGAACCCACGTTGAAAATGTTTAAAATAGTTTATTTTTCTATAATAAATTAATTATTAAAGAAGGTAAGAATAATCTTTTATCACATAACATGAACTCAACATAGAATCAGACTACTTGGGAACTCAGGAATTCATTTATAATAAATACAAGTTAACAGACTTATTTAGAAAAATATGATTTCTGCGACCATTTGTTACATTACGTGAATACTCTTAAATCGGCGATTCTGAATGCAATAGACATGAATTCAGCATGTAAAGTTTATTGGAAGACATTTATAAATCCATCATTCGGTATAATGTTTTGTAGCGCAAAAGTAAGCTTTTGAGGCACAAACATCCTGAGAACCAAGTATCTTTTTATTGTTAACTAAATAAAAATTGAAAAAGCACGAAAATAGCATTTAAGTCAAAATAAATAGTATGTGGGTAGTAAACAATGGCAAAATACAACATTGTAGTTCGTGTTTTTTCAAGCAACTGATTAAATGCGAATGCAGCGAAATGCTGTCTCTGGCACTCTTCTACACGGCATCTCCATTTCTAATGAAACGGCTTTCACAAAATGTAGTCCAGAATAACTAATAAATGCATGTAGATGAAAAAGAAGTATCTGCCGACAGCGGGAATCTTCTAAGTTCAGTTGCAAATCGGAAGGTTGTAAGGAAAATTTTTCTAAACGTCGATCTTAACTGTAAAGTTTTATGCATAATAAAAATTCTAAATAACTGTTTCAGGAGACGTATATCAACAGAGTACTTAGTTTCCTACAAAAAGAAAACCGGCGAATTAAGTGTCGAGTGGACGATTAATTTAGGCGAATCCAATAGAAATCTCGACGAAAAGCAAATGCAGGTGCAAGTACAATGTGTATAACTGTGGAGAAATCTTCCGGTGTTTCACCTAAACATTTTCTCCAATTACTAGATTGAAACTAGCGACACATTTTTCGTATCTGAAATATAGATATCTTTTGTATATTTGACATTCGACATTTCGGCTGGCAGTATTTTAAAGTTGCTCTTGCAGATGGTGCATCTGCCAGAATTATGTGTTGTCTGCAACTTTCTGTAACACACAACATGAGATTGCTGGCCGTCCTCTTGTCGACGTTTGGGCATTCACGAAAATTATCTTGGTTTTCTGGCGCGCGATTTGTTTTGGTGGCCATACCTTGGACCAGTTTAAGATATTATTCAACGAGGTGTGGGAGATAATGCGAAAGAATCCGTATCATGTTATTTGCAATTAAAGCACTAAGGTTAGATTGAGCAGCACCGACTTGCCATTCTTATTAAGAAAGGTTAGTAGAATAAAAGAATATTATAGTAAAAAATCCTTTGGAGAAAACATACAAAGCTGAAATTTGTCTGGCAAATTTAACGTACCTGAATCGGTTTTTAATCCTATTGTTCATTATGTATGTTCCTTCTAAATAACGAAATAGAAGGTGGCGGAATAGGATCATCTGCGTCTAAATCAACATCTCGAATTGAAGCGTAATGCTTAATCGCGTCAATGAATTTCTTCAGGTCAACCCTCTTTCGGGACGGCGATGATTTTTGCAGTTTTGTCATGACGCATTTTGTAGATGTTCGGCTCGAATTGTTCTCAGCGGATGTAGGCGGCTATAAGTAAACGAACGTTTAAGAAAATTCGTAAAGAGCAATTATTTATATAAAATAAAAGTTAAATAGATGCAAAATAATTTTTATATACACTTTTTAATAGTCATTATACTAAAGATTTCACATTTCAATTAGAAACTTCAAAAGCAAGTATAATTTTATTGCAATATCAGCCCACAACATGCGATGGATAGATTACCAGAAGTAGTCGTCATGAAACAGTTCAGTAAATGATTTTCTATCAAATAAAATATTAAATTTGGAAAGAGTTAACTTGCAAACGTTCCAACGATAGGACGATAAATATTAAATAAAGCCGAAATTGTGCATAATGTGTGCTTCGAATTTATCCGTCTCGCATAAAGGTCAGGCCAGGTCTCCAATTTATTTATTATGAAGAAAATGAATTATTTGCTTAACGGAAATCATCATATAGACAAAAACTGTAATCTGGAGATATTTATACCAAAACAAAGGATTAATATATTTCATAACTGTAAATTGCACAGTTTATAATATATCGTGACTGTGGTTAGCTATCTGGAATGACGTTGTAATTGCATGCTCTGTAATTGACCGAGTCAAAATATCATTCATTTGTAGATCGATAAAACTTTACAAACAATTTATCTTCATTAACACCTACCTTAATTAGCTCGACCTATCAGCCATCATATACTTCTTTCGGAAGAAGCTGTACATTGGACAGTTTAGGATTGATCCACGAATTTCTGATCGCAAATACAACATTAATAACTGCAGCATAATAGTTCATATTATTAAGTTCTATTCTACAGAAAATTTTATTGCTCCTTGTTTTAGAATTAGTAATTATTCTTCTAAACTGCTATATTGATAGGATCAGCCTAATTTAGACAACGCTGTGTTAACGAGTGTTTTATATATATATATATATATATATATATATATATATATATAATATACCAAAATATTTTTTTAAGATGTGCATCTCTGCAAATGCAGAGTCAGTGTAACAGAAATAGCCACTAAATGACCACAAATATGATGAGCAGTAAGCCATTGTCTTCATTATACACGGGCTTAAACCAGCATGATTTGTGAAATGAACATTTATGTAATTAAACGAACATTGGTTGCGCGGGTGGTGATGACAATTATTATAATCAAGTTTGCGGTCTTGATATAAACACCTGACCCATTAATTAGTTACATATGTCAGTATAAACTAAGAATTGTATAGTGTAGAAAAGGCAATTCATCTAGTAGACCGGTTTCGTCCTTATTGGGAACTAATCATGTACTGTCCAGATTTTGCGGCAAACAGTACTCGAACATGGGCACGTCTGCTTCGGAATCTGGTGCTCTAACCAATGAGCCATCCTGCCGCACACCAAACAGCACACAATTTTCAGTTATATACTAATTATAGTAACTTGATTAGTCTATTTTTTCTTTATATGAAGACCGCCAGCTTGATTATAATAATTGTTATCACCACCCGCGCAACCAATGTTCATTTCAATACAAATTCCGCATGTAGTGTGATGTCTGTTCCGTAATGACAGATTGTGGATGGTTAGTTGGAACTTTGGGTGTAAATGGATGCCATATGAGCTCCACCTTAAGGAAAAATAGACTAGCCATGTTACATTAGTTAGTATATAACTGAAAATTGTTTGGAGTGTACTGTGCGGCATGATGGTTCAGTGGTTAGAGCACCAGATTCCGAAGCAGACGTGCCGAGGTTCGAGTCCGTCCGCGGCACATTCTGGCCAGTACATGATGAGTTCCCAATGAGGACGAAACCGGTCTACTGGATGAATTGCCTTTTCTACAATATACAATTCTAAGTTTATACTGACATATGTAAGTAATTAATGGGTCAGGTGTTTCTATCAAGACTGCAACCTTGATTATAATGATTTGTGAATGCTTGAATGATTCATAACCATGAAAATCATTGTAATCTCTGGGCAGTTATAGAACAAAAATTCATTCTTTATTATTTAAATTAGTTAAAAACAAATTCTGATTCCATAATCGATATTATCAATATTTGTCACCAAAGGTCGCGCAATCATTCTGTTATTTCACGGATAGTGATACATAAAGCTAATAGAACATTATGTTTATATTTCCGGTGCAGAACTGTCGCCATCATGCGCAGAGAGGAAAGCCAGCTCTAGTGGTTTTTCCTCATGTTTTAACTGAACATTTTAAATCACCAAAAAGTAATATTTTGAAATACGCCAAAGTTCTGCAACAATGTGGCCTAGTGCTTATGTTATGTCTAATAAACGTTTCATGAGGTCAAGCTTTAATATTAGTCAAGGGCTTAAGACAGATCCAAGACGTAATTGATAAATTCAGTTGTATATGCAGTTGCATTTTTGTTAATAATCTGCAATAGTCAGTATATGATTATTATACATTTAGATGAATGATTACAGGATTACCATAAAATGTGATAAAGGATGTCGATCGAAGCGAGGGTATATGGATTGGTTCTAATTCACAATTTCGGTAAAGTTTAGTTTATTTCATTACTATATATATATATATATATATATATATATATTTGTGTGTGTGTGTGTGTTTTTATATATACTGATAATAATAAAGAAACGCTTGTGTACAGAGATTATACATTTAATGTATCCTTCTGCTCCTATTTGAACAACTTTGTTACTTCAGTTGGTCTATCCTCACAAGTTTTTCAAAACAAAATAATGATGCAAGCGTGATATTTTCTCGGGTCATACTTCAAACTGACCTTTCACTAGATAGTTGGTTAGTTTGGATAATCTTTCACTGAAACCGAAATTGTACCTATGGTTCTTTCATGAAATATTAAGGATCTGGAACCATGGTGATGCTGAAATGGTAAATTTATTAAATTTAGCGAATCAAATGATCGGACTTCAATTTACTCTGGAAAGGGCATCATTAGATGAATTAACTTTTTTGGTTGGCAAATTAATTAAAAATGGTCAGAAATTAGAAAGAGATATTTTTAGTAAGGGAATCTTAAATTTCAAAGCCAATCACCTGTAACGTATGCAATTAAAATTAAGAAGCCTTGGATTAACAGATATATGAAATAGGAAATTATAATTAGGTAGAGTGCACAATATATCCAAGGCTAATGGTTATCCTCTTCATTTTATAGAAGCAAACATGATGGATTTCGTAAAAAGTTAAATCCTAATTTGAGGCACATAAAAGCGGGTAAAGGCAAGGTTGAGCGTAAGATAATAGTATTACCGGACTCTATATTAAATAAGAAAATGAAATCAATAGCTTTAGAATAAAATATAAGGACCGTTTCAATACAGTCCCTTAAAATAGGCACTATACTCCCTAAACAAAAAGAAAAGAATGAACCCTTGGAAACATCAAGAATGTATGAAATCCCATGCAATGCTTGTAGTCTCATGTATGTTGGTGAGAACATGAGCTCAATCAAGGTAAGAGGAGGTGAACATAAAACTGTATGTAAGTATGGACATATTACATAATCTGAACTTGCCCGTCATGCATTAGAAACTGGACACATCATTAAATAGGATTATTACAAACCTATAGAAATATGAAGTCATAATAGGGTAACGACATTGATTAAAGAATCTATCGCAATCTAGAGATAATATTATGAATGGAACAGCTGGTGAAATACCGTTAGGTTCGATTTGGAATACAGCATAAGCTAATAGTAGTAAAAGACAATTGCATGAATTAAAATCTGAAGCTAGCTCCAGTAAAATATTAAGAACATCGGATTAAGTCTGACTTATTATTGCTCTTCTTATTTAATTAGTGACTAATCTATTATTGAGAATATAGTCTTTCTAAATTTCACCTATAACTATTCGTTTTGTTTTAAAACTCTTAGGGATTTTAACGCTTATTAAATTGCTTCTATCATTTTTCTTTATACTTTTTATTCTTGCTTTAAATAATTTTCAAAATCTTACATCTTACCATCACTTATTTTATTTCATATCTTAATTAATTTTCTTATTTTATTGAATAGGACTTTTGTGTCTTTTCCCCACCCTACCCATTGACATGATATTAGTAATGCAGTATTCCAAATATTAAGAATAACTAATTAATATGACAAGTATTTTTATATGTTTGCGTAATGGAAGCTTCATATGTTGTATCTTCGCGATATGCGTTTGCAGGTTGCCGCTTTGCACCATCAGTTTCGCAAAGATACGACTGATTACCATTTCCAAGTATGCATCGATTTTGTCTTCTTTTTTGCTGGGTGTGGATTCCCTCTTTTCTGCCGAAGGCTTCAACATCGTTCATGGGATCTTTGCAAATCTTATAGGGCAAAGCAACAACCGGCTAATGCAAATCGCGGTTATTCAAAAGAATTAGTCTGACGCGTACAAAGGGTAAATTAATCTCTCTTGGCTGCAGTTTCATTAAGACGTTCGTACATGTTGATTCATTGTAGTTAACTGAATCCTTTTAGTTATGTATACACATACGCATGCACATGCGTGACGTGTGCCTATTTAATGGTATGCCAAAAACTGTTGTTAAACAAGCTTATCCTGAGTACAACCTGAATAGTTTGAATTGAAATTTAAAACATGCATGGGTATTTCGGATTTCTGATTTTATCACTTAAAACGGCATGTGGTTATGACGATTGATTTTGAATTATTGGTCTCCCTCACCCGAAAATATGAGGGTAATCTCAGTTACGTCATTTCACATGTAATTTATAAAACCAATCTTCTAACATATGCAAATGTTAAATTTTTATTCAGCCACATCAGTTTCACTTTGTTAGATGAACATAACAGACACGGAAACACACCCAAACACGAATTTGACATGCAGCTATCTTGTGCAAGGTCAGTCTAAAGTATAAATGACATGACCAGAGGAAATGTCACGCTTGATTCATTAGATTTTTTTGTAAAACTGGTGAGGATGGACCAACAGAAAAAGGTTGCTGATATCTACAACCGAAATATTGTGAAGAAAGATAACAAATTGAATCATTAATCCGTTAGTCAAAACGCAGATCAGGTAATTTTGATTAATCCAGTTTCGCAAAATATTATTTCATTTAAAGAATTTTGTGAATTGGTGTTCAATACCTAATTTGCACTTACAATTGATCAAATTGTTTAAACAATTCTAAATTCAAACTGAGTGTTACATTACAGTCATAAGAAAATGTATTTACCTCTAGAAGAGGCAAGGAAATCGCTTCTCGCTCAATGTGGATCACATCAGAATACTGATTATGTCGCTGTGGTACACCTATGTAGTTTTGTTGTTGTTCTTCATGCTCTTTCTGTTGCTGCTGCAGTTGATTTTGTTGCAGCTGCTGTATTTGCTGTTGTCGTCCTGTCTTTTCTTGTTCTTGATGTATTAGGTGCTGTTTTAGTTGGTTGTGATGCTGGTTGTAGTAATGGACAGGGTGTTGTTTTTGTTGTTGATATTGTTTCTGCGGTTGTTTTTGTTGTTGGATAACTGATTGGGCATGTTGAGATGCAGCAAATGACGGTGAACAGGAGTTTATAAACTTTGCCAACTGCGACTCCATCCATTCTACACCTTTGGCTTTTACACGCCAATAACCACCTTTGCCGCGTTCACCCTTCTCCCGCGGCACGTTTTCGAAATGTTTATTTATGGTCAAGGTATGTCTAACTGAGTTCTTTAGCACACAAAAATAAAACATATCATCAAATAAGAGATGAGCCGAGAAACGTGCGATAAACTAATTATGTAATCTTTTAAAAGCGAATTAATACATGCATGTATATACACAAGCATAAATGCAAGGATAATAGATAACATTAATGATTGTTTGCCGATGCCCAATTCCAGAAGATGATAAAACATTCAAACAGATCAAAGAAACACATAAGAATTATTATAATCAAGGTTGCGGTCTTGATATAAATACCTGACCCATTAATTAATTACAGATGTCAGTATAAACCAAGAGTTGTATAGTGTTGAAAAGGCAATTCATCCAGTAGATCGGTTTCGTCCTTATTCGGAACTCGTAATGTACTGGCCAGAAGTTGCCGCGGACAGGACTCGAACCTGGGCACGTCCGCTTCGGAATCTGGTGCTCTAACCACTGAGCCATCCTAGTGTTTATTTGCAGCCCACGCATAACTTTGAATTCCATGGAATTCGTCGATGAAGCATCAGTGTACTGTGCTTCTGTAACGCTTTGTACTAGTAGTAGTAGTAACCAAAATAAATAACGTGGAAATCAAGTATGTATTAGGTGTTGCGAACCTAGTAACAAAATAGTTCAGTTGTGACCAGAAGGATAAACCAAAGACGGAAAGTATAATCTCAAGCACATGCGTTTCGTGCTTACTGGCGACTCATCAGTAGGAGCCGGTATTACGCCCTTTAACCACTATATATTTGGGTGAGGAATGTAGGATAATAAGACAATACAATCTCCTAGACGAATGTGTAAACCTGCAATAGTGAAGCTAACATCATATAAAGTCTACGACAATGCGACTTCAACGCTAACTCACATTATATAATATATAGATATATATACCGAGTCTGTAAAGGATACTAACACTATGGCTATTGTGTTAATAACCGATACCAACATTATCGTCCCAAAAAGGTACATGGTACTAACACTATGGTTTCCGAGTCGGACCGTGGTACACCGACATTGAGAATTACAACTTTTTCTGAACACCTGCTACTCCAGTAAATCCATAAACTCTGGCCTTGATCGATAAAAGTTATCACATTTCACGGAAAACATGACATCTTTCAATTCAACATATAACAGTTAAATAATATTATCCCACATTCCGCATCCACATATATAGTGGTTAAAGGGCGTAATACCGGCTCCTACTGATGAGTCGCCAGTAAGCACGAAACGAATGTGCATGAGATTATACTTTCCGTTCATGCTGCCTTTGGTTTATCCTTCTGGTCACAACTGAACTAATTTGTTACTAGGTTCGCAAAACCTAATACATACTTGCATATATATTAGTTCTTCGCAACAAGCAGTATTTAACTGTAATATATTGAATTGAATGATGTCATACTTACCGCGAAATGTGATAACTGATATCGATCAAGGCCAGAGTGTATGGATTTAACTGGAGTAACAGGTGTTCAGAAATTGTTGTAATTCTCAATTTGGGTGAACTTTAGCATAAATTGATATCCATCAGGTTGGTATCATGTACCGACTCGGAAACCATAGTGTTAGTATCCGGTACCTCTTCGATTTCAATAAGAAGGTATCAGTTACTAACACAATAGCCATAGTGTTAGTATCCTTTACAGACTCGGTATATATATTATATAGTGTGAGTTAGCATTGAAGTCGCATTGTCGTTGACTTTAGATTATGTTAGCTTCACTATTACAGGTTTACACATTCGTCTAGGAGATTGTACCGTCCTATTATTCCACATTCTTCACCCAAATATATAGTGGTTAAAGGGCGTAATACCGGCTCCTACTGATGAGTCGCCAGTAAGCACGAAACGAATGGACATTCAATGATTGTTTAATTGTATTATTTAAATACATGGAACTAAAGCTGCAACAATGCTGTGTTCTTAACTACGTAGAAATTATGAAGTGGACATATCAGATCAGGTACAATGCATAAGAGTTTGCTAGGAACGAGAGCCGCAAATTTGGTTTCGATTTCCTTATATTTACATTCCAGTTTGATTCAAGTTAGTCAGTTTGTCGTTGCGCTCTGATGGTGAGCATAAAAGTTCGAAGCAAATGAGCACAGATGACTGACGATAAATTAATTCAGTTGTGATCAGAAGGGTAAACCAAAGACAGCATGAACGAAAAGTATAATCTCATGCACATTCGCTTCGTGCTTACTGGCGCCTCATCAGTAGGAGCCGGTATTACACCCTTTAACCACTATATATTTGGGTGAGGAATGTGGGATAATAGGACGGTACAATCTCATAGAGAAATGTGTAAACCTGCAGTAGTGAAGCTAACATTATATAAAGTCAACGACAATGCGACTTCAATCTGACACACTCTAAATATTATCTGTTTTCATTTTGGCTCAGAAATACTAATTTTGTTCTCTCTCAATAAAAAAATGAAATCTAACAACGGCTGAGAGTTGAACCGCCAAATTAAGTTGTCTTAATTTACATTTGAGTCCAAATAATTAATAAACCACAACAGTCCTTTCTCCAATGACAGAAATATACTAACATTAATAAATGTGTATGTCTGCCTGGGTGGGTGTGTGTGGACGATTGAAGGACTCGAGAACGCTCATTACTAGCAGGAGTATATGATTTCGGTTCATGGTATTTATCTTAGATCTTCAGTCATCCAGGACCATGGAGCATCTGGTTTTGTGCCAATAGTGGTCAAAGTTTACATTAGCAGTCGAAAATTACTCTTCGTGTCTGGCATGCTTGCTCTAATTGGCTCATTTTCTAATTTACTGTGTGCGTGTTAGCTGCCCGGTAAGGTTGAATTAGAGGTGTCATTTAATTTAGGATGACTGTCTCTCTGTATTGCTCTTCGCTTAGCTGAAGTGAGTTCAGGTAAACCACTGAAGTTAATGTGATAATATTGTGTCGATGTTGTGAAGTATAATTTTGAACATTTTCTACGTTTAATCGTTGATTTGTAGCCCTTAGCTCGACTCGGCGCTTGTGTCCTTGGAATCGACACCTTACCGGATGCAATTAAAGTCGCACAGGAGCACGCGTCTGCCAGACCATTGGATTGGTGGCCGTCAATTGACAGAATTGGTGAGGTATTTGGCTCAACTTTGAGTTGGCCATTTGCCACCCCGGTCAATGGCAACCAAACAATGGTAATTTTATGTTTTTCAAGGTGGGCTTTGCCATCTATTTCTTGTAAATTGAATCATGCCGTAAAAAATTAAAATTATATTGATTAAAACAGGTTTAAGAACTTGAGATAAACACCAATCCCATTATTTCTGTCCATTCCAACAATGAATAGTAACTATAATCAGTCGCACGTACGAATCCATTTTGAACTTCCATGCTCATCAGCAGAGACCGATGGTAAATTGAGAAACGTGGATCAAACCAGTATGCATGCATTATGTATGGAGAACAATCACCATCATCATCGATATGCAGAGCAATGCAAAATCCAATAGTAGCTAAAGTTTCACTACCATATAATAGTACGAAGAGAAATAAAGAAACAATAAAATGTTTATAGATAACAAAGAAAATAATAATTTAATCAGACAAATTATTACTCATAGTTATGAGAGAGAGAGAGAAAGAGGCTACCTAGTTACTATGAGTATATATATCTAGAAAACATATATAAGTGAGGCAAACTAAACCGTAGTACACTCATATATGTTTACTTGACTGGAACTGTCGGTTACCTGATTTCTACGTAGTCAAGACCATAAAATTTGGTAGAGTTCGTCTAACGTATATAAGTTATACCGATAAACAATCATTGATTGCTCGGGTAGGGATAAACTTTACTGAAATCAAGTTTGCGAGCCTAAGACGTGCACCAATCTCACAACAGCCAAATTTCCGTCACTCACGCGTAATGATGCGTTTCGACCTGCCAAGATGATCATATATATATATATATATATCATCATATATATATATATATATATATATATATATATATATATATATATATATATACTGAAAATGGCAGATCAACCTTTACATCAATATAATTGCAGCTATCTCGAATTCCCGGTACACATAATCACAACTAATGTGCAGAATTTTGGAGGGAAGAGAGAAAGTATCGAACATGTGTGTTATAACTGTAATGCTGCGATGTCACAGTATTTAAAGTTAAATTTAACTTTGGATCAAATGCTTGTGGGTTTTTATAAAAGGATTTAGCTCGCATTCAGTATGATATGCTGGTGTAGTGCTGTATTGTTTTATTAGATGTGGTTGCATGTGTTTGGCGTCAATTTTTCATTTACTGTCAACTAAGAAGGTGTAACACTTAAACGTTCATGAAAGGTGTGGATCATACGGTGTTGCAAATGCGCTGTTTCACTTAGGTTCAAATGTCTGTGGCTTCGATCCCCTCCATCACTGATTTTAGCACCTAATTTGGTTGCGGACTGAGACCGAAACCGCGGGCTCTAAGTTGGATTGCATTAGATTTTCAAAGATAAGTTTACGATATACAGAAAATTAGAGTTGAATCCAACGATATTAATTTAAATTTATGTAAAAAATAATTTTGATGGCGGATTTGTGATAACATTTATACGGTAAGTGTAGTAGTACAGCGAGACATCGCTGGCAGCCTAAAATAATTATAATCATCAACTTTATTTAGTTAAAAATGGTACCATATAGAGCTAAACGATTGTGTAACAGATTTAGAATGCGATTAACATGGCGAATGTAATGTTCAAGTTGGTATGACAAGTGCGTTAGACCACGCATATGATCGTAATTAATATACGTAGGAGGAATAATTACGTTAGATCATATTGGGCTGTTACTAACAGAAGGTTCGCCGTTTGATACTGTTTGTAGGGGAGTACTAATATATATGCAATTGCGTATAATGTGTTGCGCACCTAAAAACAAATTAGTTCAAATATGACCAAAAAGGATAAACCAAAAGCAGCTTTAACGGAATTTATAATCTCGTGCACATTCGTTCCATGCGTAATGGCGACTCATCAGTAGGAGCCGGTATTACGCCCTTTAACCACTATATATTTGAGTGAGGAATGTGGGATAATAGAACGGTACAATCTCCTAGACGAATGTGTAAACCTGCAATAGTGAAGCTAACATAATATAAAGTCTTGAACATTGCGACCTCAAAGCCAACTCTCTATATATAAAATATATATACCAAGCCTGTAAAGAATACCAACACGGGCTATTATATCAGCATCTGATTCCATCACTAGGGTTGCCGAAAACGTACGTAGTACCAACACTATGGTTGCCGAGTCGGTGCATGTTACCGACACAATAGATTCCAAGTACACAAAAATTGAGAATTAATACCTGTTACCCAGGAAAATCCATACACTCTGGTCTTGATCGATATCAGTTGCAATATTTCGCGGTAATCATTGACATCATTCAATTAGGGTACTGCTTGTGCGGCGAATTAATATGTATGCTATATATATATATATATATATATATATATATATACTATATAATTCTGTATTAGTTGTTGTGCACCTTGTTACAAATTAGTTTAAATATGATCAGATGAGTCACTAGTAAGCATGCAACGAATATGCATGAGATTATACGTTCCGTTCATGCTTTCTTTAATTTATCCTTCTGGTCATATTTAAACTTATTTGTTACTAGATACCTAATAAACTATAGTATAATATGCCTTCTTCAGATGTACACAGTTTATTCCGAACTATTGTATGTAAATATTGTACGTTGTGGCTTTTGATTTGTTGTTATTACTTTTAATTCCTAATAAGCCATTCTTTTTGTTTTTATTTCGTCATCAAATCAGATGAACTAGACCGACGATTAAAGATAATTGACCAAAACTATATATGTCAGGCTATAAGGAAGAGCCGACGAAAGAACGTTGAACACTACATGTGGCATAGACTAAAAGTGAATTGGGTTGACAAACGAAATTTATATAAAGTTATGTTCGTGACTGCAGCCGACAGTTAAATACTGTTTGTTGTGGAGAACTAATATGCAAGTATGTATTAGGTGTTGCAACAAATTAGTAAGAGCCGGTATTACGCCCTATAATCACTATATATTTGGTCAAGAATGTGGTTCGCAACACCTAATACATACTTGCATATATATTAGTTCTTCGCACCAAACAGTATTTAACTTTAATATATTGATTTGAATGATGTCATGCTTACCGCGAAATGTGATAACTGATATCGATCAAGGCCAGAGTGTATGGATTTGCTGGAGTACCAGGTGTTCAGAAATAGTTGTAATTCTCAATTTCTGTGAACTATAGCATAAATTGATATCCATCAGGTTGGTACCATGTACCGACTCGGAAACCATAGTGTTAGTACCATGTACCTTTTCGGAACAATAATGTTGGTATCGGTTACCAATACAATAGCCATAGTGTTAGTATCCTTTACAGACTCTGTATATATATTATATAGTGTGAGTAAGCGTTGAAGTCGCATTGTCGTAGACTTTATATGATGTTAGCTTCACTATTGCAGGTTTATACATTCGTCTAGGAGATTGTACCGTCCTATTATTCCACATTCTTCTACCAAATATATAGTAGTTAAAGGTCGTAATACCGGCTCCTACTGATGAGTCGCCAGTAAGCACGAAACGAATGTGCATGAGATTATACTTTCCGTTCATGCTGCCTTTGGTCTATCCTTCTGGTCACAACTGATCTAATTTGTTACTAGGTTCGCAACACCTAATACATACTTGCAGCCGACAGTTTCGGTCAATCACGATCTAGGCGAGGCAATTGAGGATGAATTCTGAATATCAGATTTTCTTAACATTTAATACTCATTGCAGTTTGATGTTTGCTAAACAGTTTTCCGTCGAGCTGTAATGGTGACTAGGAAGGATCAAAACGCGTCAGTACGTACTACAGAGAGTGGTTTTCCGACATTGTGCAACTGATTAAGTAAAGGGGGGACTGGTGTTTATCTGAAGTTTGAAAACTTGATTCATAGTTCTGTTTTCACTGCCTGCAGAATGATCAATGTTTTGAACGATCTATTAGACAAGGGTTTCCTCAAAGACCGGAAAGAGATTCGGATCATGCACGTTTCACTTCATAGTCGTACTGCTTAATCGCCGGAAACAGTTTTGCTGTTTTTCAAGTGAATAGGATCTCTTTAAATGAGTAATTTTGCACTGTTTAAAAATTTTTTTAAAATTACATTCTTAAAATACCTTTCGGTCAACTGAAGCCGCAACAGTCAGTTTTACGGCCAACTTACTGTGTCACTTCTTTGGAGGCTTTAGCCAACAGACTATCTACCGGCGAAACGTTGATGAACTCAGCGCAATTGTCGGATCCCAATAAGACGATACCGCGGAACTTTAAATTCGATGCAATAGTCGCTTCTGAAGTGTTGGAGCATATAGAGAACTGGCGTGATGTGATCGACACCGTGGCCGCTCGACTTCTGAAACCGGGTGGCAGTTTATTTATTTCCACACTTAACAGGACATTGAAGAGCTATTTTCTGGCAATTGTAGCCGCGGAGCAAATGTGTGGACTGGTGCCACGGGGAACTCATCAGTGGGAAAAGTTCATAACTCCGTTTGAACTACACTCTGCTCTCGTACATGGTAAGCCTCTACTCGTAAAATTTATCCATAAATTGCAAAGGTGTTTACATTAAAATATAAGCTGCATTCGTACACAATTAAATGGAGATATATATCTGCAATACAGGAGGTTCCGGAAGAATAAAACAACCTTCTACGCAGGACTACTCGATGGCCAGCGAATATTGCTAGAGGTCGATTATGTGTAGAACGGTGAGATGTCTACTCTATCACTAAGTAGTTAGCGTCGCCAAACACCTTCTTCCTACAAACTTGATTATAAATCTAGCTGAAATGAAAACATTGTGCTTTTAGTTTAAATTGATAGTTAAACTAATTCGTTTTATATATAACACACATTTTGAGACTTCAGTGAATTTTGTTGTCATAAAGGATGATTTGTTCTGTGAAACTGATATGAATATTAATATGTTTAAATGAATTTACGTACATATATAGTACGTATATACATTTAATTTTTATCAGATACAGTAAAAGTTTCAATCTCATTTCCTCCTTAATTATCCCTAAATGAAATTAAACAAAAATATATAAAAAATATATTATATATATATATATATATATATATATATATATATATATATATATATATATTGATTATTTGATGCAGGATGTTGATGAAACCGGTCAACTGGATGAACTTTCTTTGCTACTTTAGACAATATATATCATAAAAGGCAAAAAACATAAAATTTTGTTCATTTGTAGATATTTGAGGAGAAAATGTGAATTAAAGATATTTTACTTCGAACTTGGGTTTATTACTCTGATTATATATATATATATATATATATATATATATATATATATATGTGTGTGTGTGTGTGTGTGTGTGTTTGTGTTTTTGTTGAATCAAAAGCCTGCCATTTGACTTCAATTAAATATAACTTTTCTAAGTGGTGTGGTGAATGTTGTATATTGCCGAATCGTTGATGGCTAGTTAGATCTTCGTCTTATGAGATTCTAAATAGGTTCAACCTGAACAGTAGGATATCCAAAAGACATGAGTCGATATATGGTTTAAAATTTTCTGTTGTGTTTATCACGGGTGATGCAGTGAATGTGGTACCAGACTTCGAATGAAATATGCCAGGATTCGAGTCCCTTTTATGGATAATATTTGATGAGTTCATAATAAGGACGAAACCCGTCTACTGGATGAATTGCCTTTCTACTTGATGCACTGTCTATTTTTTACTGACAATGCCATATATATATATATATATATGTGAGAGAGAGAGATGAAATTTATTATACACTTGCCTTAAGTTGAGCTTATAAAAATATGCCTAGGTTAACTTGGAGTCACTTGCTCTATTGAACCGTTCAAAGGTTAGCAATGTCTGCTGTGAGTCGTTTGTGTGTAGTTTGTTGAGTATCGCGCCAATCATATGTTTTCAAGATTTCTTTGAAGCTCCTGCATTATAGCACCTCCCATGATGATCGATTCCGATGTCGCCATCCAGAGTTTCATTATTTCATCGAAGGTGCGACAGAACGTTTTTTGTTCCGGCACGGGTTGTCCATTGTATTGTCGGTACAAGTGGCCAAGATCTGCTGGTGTTATGTCGAAAGTGTTTCTGGATCTGGCTTCTGACTACTTTTTGTTTGATACATGCAATAGGCATCCGTATTAATTGTCTGCTCTGAAGTCCGAATTGTGCGAAAACCATGACATCCGGCCAGCGTATCAACGGCCTCGTTTCTCTAATGTCAATTACTAAGACTAATTATCTGTTTTGAGCACTATTCCGTTATTTCTTCGAACATTACCAACCATTTTCACCTATGCCTTTGTCACTGATAACATATTGAAGGTGCAAAATCCGTTCGGACAGAGGTAATATTTATCTCTTACTATTTCGCTCCAAATTTAAGGTTCTGTTTTGTGTTTATTAGTTAAAAAATTCTACAATACACGGACTTCGTTAAATATCAATGCTTCATGATTGCGATTGTGCTCATTATAATCATCATTCAACCAATTTGTATCTTTCTCGAAGACCTAAATTGGTTCAAGTTATACACCTACATTTAGGCGCACTGGTTGGTGCTTATCGTTAGTTAGAACTGGTTATTTAAATAATACTGTTCGTTTTTTCTTACAGGTTTTATTGATTTGGCTAGATAAGGATGCATGCTACGTCAACGAGGTCAAACAAATTTGTGACTCGAAAAATAGAGGTTGAATTAATTGATGTATATAGGCAATACAATTCAACAATAATTGTTTGCGCGGGTGGTGGTAACAATTCTTTAAATCAAGTTTGCGAGCTTGAAGTAAACACCAATCCCATTGACGACTAGTTAAATACAATGGGATTGGTGTTTACTTCAAGCTCGCAAACTTGATTTAAAGAATTTAATTGATGTGTGTTTGGTCTAGACGCAGTTCAACACAGAGAAGGCGACTTCAGCCTTCTAACCAAGACACCAGAGAACTTTTAAATAAGGAGGGTTATGTCTGTATTTAGGTTCTCGAGAGTAATCTGTAGTCGACGTTTTGCTATCCTTCTGCTTGGCTACCTTGACCCATAGCCATTTCCTGGTAATGCCGCTTTCGATGTTTCAGCCACTCTTGATGTAAACAATATACGCTTTTAATTCGTGTCATATGTTTGAATGTGTGTTCACATAGTGCTGTGTGCTATTTTGTGCGCACAGCTTTTTTGTGAGTTGTCGGGAAATTCTATTGAATGAAAAGTTACAAAAAACAGACTCTATGCTGCTGTAATGTACGCTTAATAGCTTTATGTTGGATAGATGGCAGTTTATTTACGAGGCAATTACAAAACAAGTGCATGTTTAACCATTTTCTGTTTTAGATTTGACGTACCTTCTGACAAGTTAGTTCATATACAGGATCGCGTTACTTGAAACTGGATCATACAAGTAATTGGAGGATTTGCGTGTCTTTATGACTGGTTAGGCTATACTGGCGGCGTTTCAACGACAATAGAATTACTTAAATGTTGAATCGTTTTTGCGCAGTGCTGTCCTTCTTGTTGTGGATTTGACCGCATTTTTCTTGCGCGCTACAATTAATAGCACTCTTAGGTAGGTAAAATCTTGAATCCTTTACATTTCCAAGTGCACCGATATTTGGTCTCGATTGATGGGTTCTCATTTGTGCCTTCATTTTGACGCCCTCCATCAGCTGCTTGTCCGAGAATGACGTTGGAAACAGATTTTCCACTTGGAAATCTTGTTACAACGCCATTTTCAGACAACCAGCTGACGGAAGGCTTAAAAAAGGAAGGGAAAAGTGAGAACCCATCAATCGAGGCGAATAATCGGTGCACCTGAAAATGTACAACATTCAAGATTTTACCTACCTAAGAGTGCTATTAATTGTCCCGCACAAGAAAAATGCGGTCAAATCTACAATAGAAACACTTGCAACAGACAGGCCTACGTTCAGAGGTCAGATTAACAAGATTATCCTTCTCTAGACATGGGCTGCCTAGTGTTCATCTCCAATTCTCACAAAACTTTGTATCTCGTTGTAATGCGGCAAAGAGATACTTCAGCATTCCGTACTTATACTATGTCAGCACTATTATTATTATTATTATTATTATTATTATTATTATTATTATCATCAGTCTTCCTTTCAGGGGAATCCGCTAATGCATCGCTTTTGACCCAAAGCTCTAACTAGCCATCTTCCGATCTGTCATTTATAAATCGGTAATTTGCGAGTGCCCTATTAGGACGAAGCCAATCTATTTAACAAATTGCATTTTACATCTTATGCAATATTTTGTTTTTATTGATATATATATATATATATATATATATATATATATATATATATATATATATATATATATATATTGCTGCCTTTATGCTTTAATTCATTATTACTCGTTCAAGTACTATGGTATCGAGGGTTGTATCATTTTAACTTTACATCGAAAGCGATGCCAAATAGGCTCCACAGATCTCCTTCTTCCTCACCCTCTACTTCTTATTCGTCCCTTTTGTTCTTCTCCTCTTTTTCTTTTTCTTCTTCTTCTTTTTCTTCTTCTTATTCTCTTCTTCTTCTTCTATAACTACTGCTACCATTACTACTACTACTACTACTACTACTACTAATACTACCTATGTATAATACCATTGTTAATACTAGCACCGCTTTACTACTAATAATAGTATTTACTACTGCTGTACAGCTTTTCACCAAAGCATTGCTGTGATGATTTTCCTGTTGAATAATCATGGCATTCCTCAGTCATGTGTAGAAGTAAATTATCACGGATTTAAACAAACAATTTATTTCTGTATATATATGTATATATATATATCATATATATATATGAAATAATTGTTTGGTTAATCCTTCTTTTCAATTCTGGTTTTAAACCTTGTTTGCTTCCAGGCGGTGTTCGTACCCTTGCTGAAAAGCGTTCTCGTTTTCTTCTTATTGCATAATTAAGTAATGCATGAGAATTGATTACTTGCCTATCAAGGACTTATTGGAAAATGTTTTCTCGAAACTATTATAAGAGTATTTTTTGCTATGCATACTGCTGTTGCAGCTTATTCTTAATTTTAGAAGACAAATACAATTCACCACATGTCTGAATCCGTTTTGTAAACGATTCACAAGTGGCATATTTAGTTTTGATTGGGTTCGCCACAATTGATATCAGTGATGAGATAATGTATTACTAAAAGAAGATAAAAATTAATTTCCTGTCAAATTTTTTAGAGCTAATAAAGTAACATGAACTCAAAATTGCACGTCTTCATTATCATCATTATCATCATCATCATCTTCACCTACATCAATGCGAAAGACTTTTATAACTAGATCTTCATTGTTATATCACCATGGAGCAAATAATATAAAATATGAAAAACACAAAAAAATAATGCCATAACATTATTTAAATTTAAAAAAAAAACAAAACGTTGTAATTTATAAAATGAAAAAACTCGTAATTAGGATTGATTTATGACGGGAGATATTTACCCAGCTAACACACAGGAATGAGGCAACCTAGACCTCCAATAATATCATTAGCAAGCTAAATCAGATATTAGGTAGGGCGACATCGGCAATTTTCAGACTCGCGGCAGATGTATCGTTTCGCCAAAACGGCCACAACCTCGCAATTAACACAATGTCCTACTAAGAAAAAAGTTTAGATTCTTCTATTAGAACTCTGAAACAAGCTCGCCACTGATCTCGGTTAGATACTATATCGCGTATGTTCTCCAACCAAGTACTATAATGCCGACCTGAAACCCATCCTAGTAGACAAACGGGTCCTATACTACCTGGTTTGGTTGTAGTTGATTTTAACTTTTTCTGCAATGTCAAAATTTGGCCTTATTTTTTCTTATGCTAATCTGGACCCGGGTGAGAGAAAAGTGCTCTGCAGGACAATCGAGTTGAAGGCATTCGTAAAACGTGACACAGCCAATACATTTGATGGAGCCCTATAAGTTTGTCTAACGAGGTGAACTTGTTGACCAATCAAAAAATCGTGTACGGATGTCAGCAATGTTTATTCTTTGTCTTAAACTTGAATGGCTGTGCTTCTCAAACAACAGTGGTCGATTCTTTAAATCAAGTTTGCGAGCTTGAAGTAAACACCAATCCCATTATATTTAACCAGTCGTCGAACAGCATAACAAAACTACCGCCAGTCGCAACGCACTGATGCGTTTCGATCTTCCATGATCATCATCAGAGTACGACGGCAAACTGAATAGCGAGGATCAAACAGCATTGCATATATATGGAAAGCATAATTAGGTATGTGGCTCTCGCCTCTAGTAGTCTTACATGCATTGTACGTGACTGGAAATGTCGGCTACAAAATTTCTATGCAGTCACGAACATTAGCTGTTTGTTTCTTTCGTCACGAGTCAGTGCATTGCGACTGGCGATAGTTTTGTTGTGTTGTTCGAAGACTGGTTAAATACAATGGGATTGGTGTTAACTTCAAGCTCGCAAACTTGATTTAAGGAAATTGTTACCACCACCCGCGCAAACAGTTATTGTTTAATGGTAATGTCTATATATGTGTGTGGCGAAAGCCTCAAACATCTAATGTTCGTGACTGCATAGAAATTGTGCAGCCGACATTTCCAGTCAAGTTCAATGTATGCAAGACTGCTAGAGGTGATAGCCGCATATCTGATTTTGCTTTCCATATATATGCAATGCAGTTTGATCCTCGATAGTCAGTTTGCCGTCGTTCTCTGATGATGATCATGGAAGGTCGAAACGCGTCAGTGCGTTTCGGCTGGCGGTAGTTTTGTTATGCTGTTCGACGACTGATTAAATACAATGGGATTGATGTTTACTTCAAGCTCGCAAACTTGATTTGAAGAATTGTTACCACCACCCGCGCAATCAATTATTGTTTAACAATATTCGATTGCCTGTAAGCGCCTAATACCTTCGATTTCACTGCCGTGT
The DNA here is from genome assembly GCA_029291075.1 of Eudiplozoon nipponicum. Lineage (NCBI taxonomy): Eukaryota > Metazoa > Platyhelminthes > Monogenea > Mazocraeidea > Diplozoidae > Eudiplozoon > Eudiplozoon nipponicum. The sequence continues at coordinate 31,674 of JAQBSW010005978.1, forward strand.
AGCGAAACTGCGCGTATAGATACATTGTGCAGACGACCTTTAAGGCGGAGTGAGATATTTTTGTTTCTAAATGGATGGCAAAGGTTAGAGTTAGCTGTTTTAGCTTTCGCAATTGTGATATTGACCTCGTAACTTATATTGCCTGAGTTATTGATACAGCTACCAATATGTGTAAACCTGTCAACTACGTCAAAATCGTCACCTTGAAGTCGTTTGGCTAAAGTGATCGATGAATGAACCTGTAGAAATGCCTTACATTTACAGGATGCGAATTTCATACCGAAAGGCCGAAGAAGAGAATCCCAATTGTTGTACATTAATAATACAATATTGTCTGCATTGTCAAGATTGACAAATATGCCGCTGGATGAAATTCGACGCCTGCAGCCTGAGCTTATATAAGAGTAGTGCTCACGATGGCATCTGTCACAAAATGAAACGGAAATGGGAAAGGTGGAAATCCTTGGCGGATACCACCGCTGATAGTAAAATTGCGTGCTAATTCATTTTAAACGCTGATGCTTAGTGGGCCTATCACTTCTCAGCAGAATATCGAATAGAACACTGGAGCTCACTGAATCGAATGCACTCTTGAAGTCTAGAAAAGTCGTCATTTTAGGACAGTGATATGCATGCCGCTGATCGAGTACTCGCTTTAATGTAATAGTGTCATCTTCACAAACTCATCCTGGCCGGAATCTGGCGTAATATAACCAAAGCAAATAACCTGTATATGACTGGAGTCTGCCAACGAATTATGGTTGTAATCATTTTTTGTTTAGGTAACGTTTAATTATCTCGGATCTGTTGTATGAATAAGTTGTAACACACACGTCGGCTGTTTCCTGATGCGAACGCTTCATCCATCTCTTCAACCTTTTTGACTCAAAATGTTTCAAGATCATCTGGTAGACTGTGCTTCAGTTGACGTCTCATAGCTCTACAAGTATTATTCTAAACCGAGCAAGCATGCATTTGGCATCGGGGTTGAGAATATCTACAAGCTATTCAGAGACCCAATGAATTATTTTACGGAAGCATAGGTTGCCACACACAAGGATAACTGCTATCTGAATGGAAAATGTGAGTAAAAATCTACAACGGATAAGTGCATGGTCCGAGTCAACATACGTGTTCCAAAACGAGCGATAGTACTTAAAGGAACCACCACGCCATTTATAACCGATTACTTCATGGTCCATTTGCGTCCGCAGTTGTCCGGTGGCTGAAGGATGCCATGTGGCACAACGCCACAGATGCCAACGTGTTTATGTGTACCGCACACATTTAGCTTTTTTATGGAATTCCTTCAGGTAAACTGGTTTCGGATCGTGAGCTAAGGACACTGCTGACTCTCCATTGTCAGGCTTGAGAAAATTACGTGGTACCGGCGGTTCAAGGCCACCAAACCCAAGTTAAGTTTGATGCCTCCAGTTCTGTAATACGCGTAGGATCCCGCACTCTAGTATCCGATACGCAGCACATCAATTTATAGCTTAGACTGTGTACGTGCTGGAGCTCTCTGTTGCCCAATTTGGTTTAATGTTGGCATATTAATTTGTACTGAAGTTAAAAGCTAACTTAAGTTTAATGAATGGTAGTTTACTTGAGAGTTATTTTCGATATTTGGTAATCTGAAATTGGGTTCAGTGATATGATCAACATTCACCATATTCATAGCATCTAAAAGAGCGTTATTATTAGCTTATGAAGAGAAAAGAGAAGGAAAAGCGGCAGAATCGGAAATGAAGAGCTCTGCAATAGCCCGATTTCGCTTATCCACCGTGCATGACTTAGAATGTAAGGCGACCATTTTTATCCTGTACGACGGCCGATGCCATATTGCTTTAATTAGGTGCGTATTGTTCATGACCTAATGTGAGCTGTAAAATAACACTGAGCTGCACAATCCTAATTTGGATGGTTTGTATTCACATTTTATCTGTCAATTTATATTTTCTTCAGGCATCAGTATTGAAATTTCATTTAGCAGCCGAAACTGGCCCTTTGCGTTTAGTAAGCTTCTTTGCATTTCATCAATTCCCATTTAACACTGTGTTATTGTGTAGTTAAGCAGAACTCGTGGCTTCACATGAAATGGTATGACATGTACCCAATTAGGCCCGACAAGGTTCATGCTATCTTTACTTGGCTGACTAACTTGTACTTGTCTTTCGTCAGACCGGAAATTTAAATATCTATGGACTCAAGTCTCTTTTGTTTCGCATTTGTGGTGTGTTGACGGGCAAATGCTTTTCTTGTGATTGGCTGAAATCAGAAAAATCTCTTTTGGGCTGATTTGATACATGTTTTCTCCGATGCCTATGTATATTCACACCTTAACTGAAAAGATTCAAAGGTTATTTTTCTTTTAAATTATCGCAGTGGTATTTAATTATTTATAAATACTGCTGTTGTAAACTTTTATTAACATCAGAAAGTAAAATACAACCAATCTACTACATTTTGTAACCCGTTTAGTAAACTCATCTAATGTGGTATGTTTAGCTTTTAATTGGGTCGCGACGTTCGACGTCGGTGACAGAGGATTGTTTCAACACTAGAAGAAGGTAAAACTAATTTAATGCGAAATTAATATTTATCTTATAATATCAGATAAGCTCAATTTTAGCTGAAGTTTCTAACCCGTTTTATATGATAAGCTGACAGTCAAATAATCTACTTTTGTTTGAATGAGTTGGCCCATTCAGCAACATTTCCATTGAGTTAATTTGATTTCCTTCTTATCCGACACTTATTTAAACAATAACTTTAAAATCGAAAAAAGTTCTTCTTTCTTCATTAGTTTTCCATATTACTAATTTAACCTTTTGCTATGTTGTGTAATTTTATTCAATGTCAAAAGGATTGATAAATCCCATGCAATACTATATTAATATTAATTTTAATGTATACCAATTTATTTATCAATTATTTATTGAAAAGGATTAAGTTATTTGTTTTCCTAAAGTGCGTTAATATTCTATGTATAATATGACAGCTATGCGTTTTCCGTAATTTTGTTCTTGCCACGTATCTAGTTATATATATATATATATATATATATATATATATATATATATATATATATATATATTTTAAATATTTTAATTAAATATGACAAAACACATTAAATTTCATAAATGTTTTTTACCAGTAAACTAGAAGCATTTTTGTATACGTTTGGCCGATTCTGTTTATAAATTTCCTGTTTTTATTTTTGTTATTAACTTTTAATTCTACCATGGTAATGCCCTGTTTTTATATTTAATCAGCCGGTTTCCAGAACCGGCAAGTTGTGGGCTGTATGTGGAACCCGGTGCAGGACAAGTGGAGTTGGGTCGACTCTTTGGCGGTTAATTATACGATACACGCTGTTCTAACCCGGACATATTGAACGCGGCCACTCTACGTGAACTCGTATTTAATTCTCTAACCTACGCGATTTGCACGCCACCTACGTTGTTCGACATTACACGTGCCATTTAGGAAATTCATCTCAATGTACGTTTTTCTGAATTCATTCGCGACATCTATCGTTAATAATGAAGTAATTTGCTCGAATGTAAGGTTAGAAAAATTATTTTCCTGTTATTTATTTAGACTAATAAAGTAAAATGAAACTCGACTGCTTCACTTGACATGTTGACGGACAATATATTTCCCCGACCTTCATTGATTGGATATATTCAGCGGTAACGGTTTGGAGTTTGTTTAATTGAATCTCCTCTTTGTTGTTCGGGTAATTATGTTCTTGTTATTTTCTCACCACTGTTTCTAACATATTTATGCCAACACACGCCAGAACCAAGTTTAAGCGGTTAGAAATTCGTTTATTAACTGTCTTTTTATTTTTTAAATTCTGTTGTTCGTTAATTCGCTCATGGCGACTGAGAAAAATACATGAAAGTAAGCAGCGAAATGGCAGTGAAGCTTTAAGTTGACATTGTTCTTTACTAACTGCCTACAGTGGTTTGGATTTGATGCATAGAAATTAGACTGTCATTTTGTATTTTTAACTGTGGTTTTCCATGTTTGTATTGACGATTTGCGGTCTTCATTACTCGTGAAGTGTACACAAGACGAGCAACGTGAATTGTAATATTTTTAAAATTATTCAATACTGATTGATAGATTTTTACGGCTGTCGATGGTGATATGTGGAAGTGTGGTTTGCGGTTTCTAAATGTTTTCTAAAACGGACGACATAGGCTTTTGTTAGGCACTAAAAGAAACAGTTAAATCTAGAGCAATCTTCCGCACAAACCATTTTGTTTGGTAATATTGGAAATTAAATTATAATTCGCATATTGAAGCTTCATTGTAAGAAAGAACTTTATAAGGCGCAATTAAGAAATGTCATTTGAAACCAGTTCTCAACTCAACTAGAATATCTGGTTTGGATTAGGACATAATCGATCTTAGTTGCGGTAAGGTGGTTATTCGAGCTACTTTGTGTATCTTCGTCTAACTTTAAATACTGTTTGTTCATAAATATTTAAGTCAAGTGAAGATCTGGAGAAAAACAAGACCTTATTAAACTGTCGTTTAAATTAAACTTTTACCAATTTAAAGAAATCCTTTCAACATGGTTTGGTGAATATATTTTTAGATTCGTGTTTTTAATGATTTGACTTCCCTTTTTCAGCCTCGAAGTTTTCTAGCGAGGAATATAGTAATGCAAAATGATAATCTCTCCAGGAAGTACATTTTAAGATGAATAAGTGCATGTGCGACAATTTTATCTCAGTTCAATTCATATAGATTTTCTCTCTTATTTTGTCCTTTCATATGTATTCTCGTCAGTTGATCATTATAACAATTTTTGTTTATTTATCATTTATTCAAAATAGAAGATATGCCATTTTATTAATTAAAGAATTATTTATTTCGTGTTTTCTTATCATATGTCGACAAATAAACATTCTAAAGTAAAAAACAAAGCATGAATAAGATCTAAAAAATTAAAATCAAACCGAAATCAAACTGCACTTCACAATAACTTATTTGTTTATTTATATTTTAAGGAAACTTATTCCCCGATACTTGAGAATAAAATATGAAAGGCATATCTCTTGAAATATACAAAAATTATTTTGCTTTTGATACGTGTAAAAGATAATAAAATTCTTAAAATTTATCAATACAAGCGAAACGTTCGTATGACAACTCCAACTTGAAAGTAAATTTTAAGAGTTTCACGATCGTATTTTGAATACACTTCTTTAAGGTGTCTCTGTTTTGATTTATCTTTTTTCGCACACTGTGTATGGTTTTTGTCGTGAAGTTTGGCTAATTTGTATAAGTATCGAGCATTTGTTTCTAACGGCCGTATTATCCTCATGACTCTGTAGATTTCTGGCAGTAGTGCATTTCAACTTGTCTAGAGCGCGCCACTGTAGTTACTCAATTTACTGCTCGGCCGCAATTCACTCGATGGTACGTAGAATGGTATGGAGAGCTATGCTTAATGATGACTTTATAGCCAAAATTGTTTTTTTCTGAAAGCCTTGTGACATTTGCGAATACTAAAATTTTTCAACGATTTTACAGCACATATCTACTTGAGACTTTTATACGGTCAAATGTTTTGTTATTTAATTGTTACATTAAATAAACTATATTTCACATTTCATTGCGCAGTTCTGTATATACATTACTTTCAGCCTTCATACTTTGCTTAATTTCTTCTGTCAATAAATGTTTACATTTCACTTTGTCTTAATATACATTTGTTTTAATGTGCATTTATAATCCCTTTTACATTATATATTGGTTTAAGTTCAGCCATTCTTTTAGATTAATAATATAAATTAAGAAAAATATCACTTTTTATGAAAAACAAGTTCATACCGTACAGCCAGATCGGACATTTATTTACAGGGTTTCAACTTTACTGAAATTTCTCGTTTTAATATATTAAACCTGAAGCAAGCCAAGGACATTATGTTGGATGACGTCTATGCATTATGCAACAGTAAGCCGTAAGCGGCAAGTGCACGCTCGGAAGTATGCACACATACATCCAACATAATGACTAAACAGAAAACACTCATCGTCACTGGGAATGTGCGCTTTTGTGTTCATTTATTGCTCACAGATAATCGTCGTTAGTATAGCATAAGCGACTTCATACAGCTTCAATATACTGGTAGACGTATTTTTGGATCTGCCAATAAGTGCTCGTCGTTAGAAAAACAAATAGGCTCCCCCAACTTTGTTGGCTCGGTCACGCTTTGCGTATGCCCTCATTTCTAACTCTGTTCTCTAATCCAGCACCAAATTTTAGTAAGAAACAAGGTGGGCAGATTTTAAAATGGCAGAAACAGTTGAAGTCTCTTACATCCGAATTGGGTAGTATAGGTCCCACCCGTCTACCAGGATGGCGTCCTTGTGCGCATCATAATTCTTCGTTAGAAACCCTTAGTGATATGGCAGCGAATCAGGCTCAGTGGCAGATGTCCTGAGTAGAATCATCTTTATTGCTGTTTTTCTTGGTAGAGCAAGGATTAGCTGCGAGGTTTGGTTTGCTTATGACGTGATACAGTGAAATCCACAAGGAAGCTGTATCGCTGATGTCACTGCTGTCGAATGCTAACTTGGCTTCTTAACAAATTGTTGTGAAAGGTTGTTTTGCCCTCATTCATGCATTGTCACAAATAAGATTTATACCAAGTAGTTAGATATTCCTTCTATCTCTACCTCTCTCGTAAATCGCACTAATTTGTCGAAATTCATTTATATACATTTTTCACTCTAATGATTCCACATTTATTTAAGTGAAAAACTAGTCACTTACTGACTTATGCATGGCTGTTTCACCGTGGCGTGTTGTTGTTGGTATTGATATTACGATACCATATATGCATTGCATTATTAAGTGATTGGTACGGTGGTTGGTGATGATGATGATGATGATGATGATGATGATAATGATGATGATGATGATGATGATAATGAGATAAAGGTAGTGCTAGCTTGAAACTTTCCTCTAGAGGATTTTCGACCTAATGAGTCTCTCCATTCCGACGGTAGAAGCCATATAGCTCTGTTACGTATGCACTTTTTCCAGGGAGAAGGGGGATAAGGTGACTGTTGATGCCTAATACGTTTTGCTGAAGCAGAGAACATGCCACACTATGGACAATGGACCAGACTTTGGTGGTCCAATATGCCGCTTAAGCTCATGGCTAGTTTATCTTTTGGCTCTTGGAACATGTGGCTCGAGCTTTGCAGGAAAGTTGTTCTTTACAGCTGTTGAAATGCGCAGACGCGATGTCCAATCCACTTACTTTCAACAGACCACAATTATTTGGAGTACTCTGAAGTGTCGCATTCGGGCATCAAATACAGGACCAGAAATTTTTTCTCACCTCACAATGCAGGAGTTATTTATCCAGCCAGATATGGCATTGCCTACCCGCTATCCAGTTTTGCAGAGCTGTAAACTCTCGTTTGACATAAGAAAAATTCCGCGTATGTAACCTTATTCTATAAATTGTAAACGTGTATACACAAAATCTCTGCGATTCTGCGTATGAAAAGCATTATTTATTGTTAAATTTGTCTAGTTTTGCCTCTGACATTGAGCGGCATTAGGAAATCCTACAGATTTCCGGTGATCTTTGCTCTATTTTTTTTCCAGCCGCTGCACGATATAAGGGTTCTAGTAAGCTGGTTTGTGGTTGAAAGCAGCAATGATGACGTCATCCGGCTCTTTAGTCTTAGCATTAGCTCTAACCTTGTTGTGATGAAGTGAAATTTTGAAGTACCATATAAGAAAGATACACGCATCGCATTGTAACGTATTGTCGTGCTCAAATAAACAAAATGCCGGGAAACGGACTAGTTTTTGTTTTCTGCTGAGGCGCGAGATTTCCTATGGATACTCCACTGGTTTAATCTATTGTGCACTAGAATCCGTTTTTTAAAATTACGAATTTTGAAGCCATCCACATTTTCCCTAAATATCCTGTGCAATTAAAACCGGTACAAAAGTGGAACAAGCATTCAGACGTGCTAATGGTTCTACTAAGCCTTCGTTAACTGTAGTTTCGCAAAGATCCGATTGATCCCCATTTCCAGGTACGCATTGATCTAGTCTTTGTTTTGGTTGGGTGCGGATTCGTCCCTTTCTTCCGTAGGCTTCAACATCGTTCATACTGACCACTAGAAATGAGGTACGATCTAATCTGCGTTGACTGGCGACGTTTCCATTCCTACTTTCCGCAATCATCATCCGACATCTAGTTACGCATAAAAGGTACAATTCTCACAATAGAAAATTGAAATTGTACTGTGGATTTGTGATTAGAGGCTTGATGATGGTTCAGGAAAGTGGGAATCGAAACGTCGCCAGTCAACGAAGATTAGATCGCACCTCATTTCCGGTGGTTAATACGTACGATGTTGAAGTCTTCGCAAGGAAGGGACTAATCTGCACCCAGCCAATAGGAAAGCCGACTCGATGCGTACTTGGAAATGGGGATCAATCGAATCTTTGCGAAACGGATAGTGCAAAGCGACAACCCGTGAACGCAAATCGCGGATATTTGATACTTGTAATAAATTTTCAGGTAGATGAATATTAGCACTGGATTCATGTCAGAACCAGCGACAAAGCATAACTAACTTTTCAAATTGCGTACCCAGATCCGACCTATTAACAATTGTTAATCTGCTAAGGGAGTGCAGTTTTCTTGAGTTTCGTAAAAAAATTGAAATCTCATGAATCCGCTTTGTTTGCTAAATGACGTAGAAAGCTATGCAGTTTATCCTCCATGTTCTTACGTGATGTACGCCAAACCTCTTACTGTTAATAAAAGGTAAGAGATTTGTAGTCTCCTGTGTGTGTGCGCGCAAACCTGCCGGTATAGCAAGCCTTCGTTATTTTAATTTTCGGCGCAATATAATCTCGGAGGAACTGAAGGGAGGAAGCCGTCCCAGAGTAGTGAAAGAAAGCTATTGTGGTGCCCAGTTACGAAAAAGTTGACAATCGAGCACCTGCCAACTACGGAGTAATCTCAGATATGCGCTTCATCAAAGGCGGTCAAAAAGCTCTTGTTTTTAAAATGATTCGTGTGCAGCCAGAAAAGATAATTAGCTCAACTAAGGCAGGGTTGCTACTGAGAATAAGATGCATCGTCCACATTCATGTATTCTGTTGCACTTTGAGTTGCATCATTGGTATCAGCCGCTCATAATCACTTTTTGTGTAGTTCTCGGTTGCTTTCGATTCGGTATCACCAAAGAGACCATAATAAACAATGCTTAATGATGGCCTACTGGCCGATTACTCGAAGCCTGTTATAATGACTGATCGGCCTGTATTGGTACTGGTAGGGATGTGTATGCTCCTTATAATATAGGCTCAGGTGATTCAGAGTTATGTACTATTGCTACCGCCTTGCTCAATAACTTTGACGATGCAGCCATTATAAAATTAAGGCAACGCTCCCCGGAGTAAAGATTGATTGTGGTGTCCGGCTTGCTTACTATTGGTGTATTGTATAGCCTACCTTCTCATATGCCGTCGGTAAGGTGAATTATATCCGGAGCCAGCTGTCGAGCCGAGTGGTGGGCTGCTGCCAATTGTCAAAAGGTTTTTAAATAAGATATCTGATTACAGCCGGCGGATCGGCTTCTCCTTAGAATTCTTGACGTATTGTAACCGTTGAAACAAACTTTGGCAAATTTAGCAAACGATTTTTAAATCGCCCGTCACTTCTGCTTAGCTTAAAATTTTTGGATTTCAATGCACGTATACTGTTCGCCCTCTTTCATTTTGCGGTGGCTGCCGAAATGATCAATTTTAATTTCAGCGCATGAGCATTTTTGTAAATTTCTACAATTGCTCTGCTTATTTACGTTCATTGCCACTTGGGTGTCAGGATGCATTAACATATCAACAACTTACTAGCCTACCAGCTCAATTGGGCCCCGATTTGATGTGCCATCAGCATCGAACCTTTCTGTGGAGCGCTGATTGCGACATTGTGTAATAACGCTACTTAGAAGTTATGATCACGAGTTTACCGAGGCAACAAACACGTTGTAGACCAGCAATTTCGTGGCTGCATTATACTACTCGCGATATCACTCACCTAATCACGCTACACCAAACTCTCACTAGCCGACAGCTACGCGAATAAGCGAAACATCTGTGATATCAAATATTATTATTATTATTATTATTATTATTATTCACCAATTTGCATGCGCAAGTTGTCGATCAACTTACGTAGGCCGATCGACCAGACGGTTAATTACTCGAATGAGAGAACATTGCAACTTAAACGCCTGTTTTAAATCAAATGGTGAATACACGTCTGCTATTGCGCAACACATCAGCGAAACATCGTACTATGTTCTCCAGACGTAGCATTCAAAGTAATTACTAAATGCAGAAACAAAAGGAGCTACTAAATACGAAGCCTTACGGATAAACAAATTGGTGTTTTGGATTTGCAAGTAAAAGAGGTATGTTCAGGCATTGTGCTTTAACTGGAGGTGACGCGCGCATTTGATTGGTTGTCTCCCTTATTTCACAATCACTCCTCCATGTTTAAACTTCTATATCTTGTTTTGCCTTTAAAATTAAATATAGAAAGATGTTCATTTGTAGATACTTGAGAAGAAAATGAGAAAGAAACGGTTCTTGTATCTGATAAAAATTTCTTTCTCTAGAAGTAATACTATGAATTTTATTATAGCTCGCATTCCAAAAGTATATATATATATATGCATGTATATGTGGTTGTATGGATGTATGCATTAACCGAACATTGGTTGCGCGGGCGGTGATAAAAATTACTTTTAATCATGTTGGCATAATTGAAATATGCACCTGACCCATTATGCAGATGCTTCTGTCAGTGAAATCTAGTTATTTTATAGTGTGGAGAAGGAAATTCATCCAATAGACCGGTTTCGTCCTTATTGGGAACTCATCACGTCAAATTCTGGACGTTGTGAAATGAGTTCTTAATGAGGACGAACCCGGTCTACTGGATGAATTGCCTTTTCCACACTATAAAATAACAAGATTAAACTGACCAATGCAGGTACATAATGGGTCAGGTGCTTATAGCAATTTCGCAACCTTGACTAAAAGCAAGTGGATGTATCCATTTTTATATGCATGCATGCATGTGTAGATGTATGCTTGTGTCGGTACTCATAAATCTATATTTGTACTGATGTATGCAAATATCTATGTATGTGTGCAAATATTTACTTCTCCATTTTAATGGACTTAAATTTATGATCGACGTTCTTCAGATATAATTGTTAGATACTGTTTGTGGCGGAGAACTAATATATATGCAATTATGTATCAGGTTTTGCACACCTAGTAACAAATTAATTCAATGACCAGAAGGATTAACCAAAGAGAGCATTAACGGAAAGTATATTTCGTGCACATTCGTTTCGTGCTTACTGGCGACTCATCAGTAGTAGCCGGTATTACGCCCTTTACCCACTATATATTTGGGTGAGGAAATTAGGAATGTGTCAACCTTTAGTAGTGAAGCTAATATCATATAAAGTCTTCCACAATGCGAGTTCTACGCTAACTCACTCTATATAATATATTAACCGAGTCTGAAAGGATACCAGCACTATGGCTATTGTGTCAGTACCCGATACCAACATTATAGTACCGAAAAGGTGCATGGTACTAACACTATGGTTGCCAAGTCGGTACATGGTACCAACACGATGGATTTTAGTGTATGCTATATTTCACCAAAATTAAGAATTAAAACGATTTCTGAGCTCCTGGTACTCCAGTAAATCCATACACTCTTGTCTTTATCAATTTCAGTTATCACATTTCGCGGTAATCATGACATAATTCAATTAAATATATAACAGTTAGAAACTGTTTGTGGCGGAGAACGAATATATATGCAATTATGTATTAGATGTTGCGCACCTTATAACAAATTAGTTCAATATTGACCAGAGGGATAGCCAAAAAGACAGCATCGCCGTAAAGTATAATCTCATGCTCATTCGTTTCGTGCTTACTAACGATTTATCGGTAGGAGCCGGTATTTCGTCCTATAACCACTATATGTTTGAGTGAGGAAAGTGGGTAAAGTGCGAAATACCGACTCCTACTGATGAGTCGCCAGTATGCAGTTCATGCTGTCTTTGGTTTTTCATTCTGTTCTTCAGATATGTTTGGCCTTAGTTTTGATTGAACCATGCAATTTGAGTGTCCAGACAACTTATATTCTCCTACTAGTGGACTTCGTGATTGATTGTTTATCGTCCCTCCATTGGCTTGCATGAAATGTTGACCATTGAACTTTAATTTAGCATCTATAGCGCACTTAATGAGGAATTTTTGATAAAACTTATGAAATATCATTGTCATCGATGCAGTTTTCAGTTAACCTATTGAGTTTGTTGATTCAGAGGCTTGCAACCCCAATTTGAACGTGTAAAATATAATTTTTTTGATTGACATCGTTGGATTTAACTCTCTTTCACGAAGAAAGAGAAGTGACGAACACAACTTTGACATTAAAGTTTTTATTATTTTTAAGGATTTATGGATTGACTACCAGCTTATGCTATGCAAGGTTAAACATTTATGGTGGAAATTTGCTCTTTTTTTTCAAACCGTTTAATTTAGCCACGTGTACACCAATAATTCTTACTTGTTTACGTCAACGTAAAATTTGTAAAATCTGTTCACTCTTCACTACTTCACATGAATATGTAATGGTAAGTAATATTGATTCCTATGTAGTCTCTATTCATTAACTAAGTACGGTTCGAGATTCTGTTCATCATAAAGAATATTTCTCAATTGTATACAATGATAATTTTCATTCATTTAGAAAAAGTTTGTTAATACATTCTGTGCTGTCTTTTTGGGAAAACATTTTAACTTTCGAATGTGATTTTTGTCAAACCTGTGGCGGTCTGTTGTTAAAGTGGTGCCCTCTAAACTATACGCTTTTATTATAAATTCATCTAGGATTTAATTCTTTAGCTATCGGTCGATCCTACTTTGGCAGAAGCCATTCATGTGGCCGAGAACGCTTACATGACCCTCTTTAGGGCCAATATGACAACAGAAAATCCTCGCAGAAGTGCAAGAATTAAGATGAAGTGAAGTCATGCCAATGATGGAAGTAGTATTCGAGCCGCAGAAGTGAATATGAGTCCCTTGTATTTTTTACTAAAAAGATGCACTTTTTAAGTGCCAAATCCGATAAATAATTGATTAAATTTTAAGCATTTTTAAGCAAAATTAGACTTCGTCTGATGGTTTGGAAAGCTTAATAAAACTATTAGCTACGTAATTGGGGAGTTTGGGATAATTAAGTCTTGGCTGCATGATACAATAACTGTTAAATCTGAGGGAATCCGTATAAACGACCAAACCAACATTGCTGAACTCATTACCAATTTTTCGCTGTTCTATTAGGTAAACAGAAAGGTAGCTGATTGCTTGTGCCTAACTTTTGCGTGTTACCGAACTATAAGAAGTGAACAACTGATCAAAGTTCAAATGCCCCGCCAAAGGCTCATCATGCCAATGTTAAACGCAATATTATAATTTATGTAAGAAACAATAGACAAGAATGAAAATTGAGTAATGAGGTCCAATGTAGATGCAGGTGTTGTCTTTCTGATTGCAAATTAATTTCTTATTCAATAAGCAACATTTTTGATGAACAAAATTTCACGTTTTGCCAAAAGAATAAATTAGATATGCGAATAATCAAGATTCATACCAGCCTGCAAGTGAAGATGCTTATAAAACGATTTCACGTTGAACGGATTATACGAATAATAATTAATCCAGAAACAGAACAAGTTAAAGAATAATTGATTGTGCGGTTGGTGGTAACAATTCTTTAAATCAAGTTTGCGTGCTTGAAGTAAACACCAATCCCATTGTATTTAACCAGTCATCGAACAACATAACAAAACTACCGCCAGCCGCAACACACTGACGCGTTTCGATCTTCCATGATCATCATCAGAGTACGACGGCAAACTGACTATCGAGGATCAAACCGCATTGAATATATATGGAAATCAAATTTAGATTTGCGGCTCTCACCTCTAGCAGTCTTGCATACATTGAACTTGACTGGAAATGTCGGCTGCACAATTTCTATGCAGTCACGAACATTAACTGTTTGCAGCTTTCGCCACACACACATATATATAGGCAATACAATTAAACAATAATTGATTGCGCGGGTGGTGGTAACAATTCTTTTAATCAAGTTTGCGTGCTTGAAGTAAACACCAATCGCATTTTATTTAACCAGTCCTCGAACAGTTTTGTTATGTTGTCCGATGACTGGTTAAATACAATGTGATTGGTGTTTACTTCATGCCCGAAAACTTGATTTAAAGAACAGCACGTCAAACTAATTAGCACAAACCTGACCGAATATGCAGTCTGTCGAGGATGCAGATTGTGGTTGTGGGATGTGTAACTTTGCGTCATTCAGTTTAATTATGCTATGAATCTGTTCTACAATCTATAAACTGGCCGTCGGAGTTAAGGCAGTTGTACAGCCAATACAGATTGAAATGCTCAACATTTATCTTTGTGTTGATTTCACCTATATTGATTGGTACGTGTATGCGGATTCCCACAGAGTTTATTATTAATGTGACATCCAGACTAGGCGTAATTATTCCTATCTCCTCAGTCAAGGTGTTCATTTGTGCGGTCAATACTCTTGCAAAGTTTTCCAATCCACCAGAAGCCCTCTAGTTTAATGTCACTCAAACGTTTTATTTTTAATCGCTTAGAGGAATTTGCTCGCTTTTAAAGCACATTCATGTAGTAAAACAAAAATACAATTATTTATTATTTTACGTTCACTTCTGCAGCTCCAAGGCTGCTTCCATCATTGTGTTGACTGCTTCATCATAATACGTGCACTTCTGCGAAGACTTTCTGATGAATTTATGCCAGCCCTTGATAGGACCATTGGTGCGGTGAAAGTCTCAATGATGACTATTACTATTACTACCCTTCCCCTCAGGAGTCGACCTTGGCACCCTACTTAAACGATCAAGTGCGACAGCTCGTGGTCCATCGGGCATGTAAAGAAAAAACATACCAAAAGTAATTTCTCTTCCGTATCCCGGGCTCTCGTGGCACCAACATCACAATACCTCCATCATCATTCGGTGTGATTCCTCAGCCGTCGCGTTGGTCTGCGTGTGATAAGAGGTTGAGCTGGAATATTTTATGCCAAGGTCTTTGCACCATTGATCACATTCTCTCGACTCTAACTATGCACCCTGGTCTGTAACAATAAATTTGTGGTGCACCAAATCGACTAAGCCATCGCTCTTCTATACACTTTATAATCTTCTCTGATATAATTTTCTTCATTGGTACAAACTCAACCCATCGGGTAAACTTATCGACCTGGAAAATACATGGGCTACCCCGGCACGAGCTAGCAGCAGTGGACCTATCAGGTCAATATGCAGAAACTGGTTCCATGTAATGGCATTAAAATCTATCTGGATGTGCTTTTCTCTTTTTTTGTCATAAAAAGCTGACAGGTAGTGCACTGTTGACAACAGCTACGAATCTCCTTGGACATGTCAGGCCAATACAATTGCGACTGTGATGTCTCAATGAATCGCCCGGCGCCGTGATGTTCCAAAGTTTCATGTCAGAAGGCAATCAATTCTGTTCGTATAGACTCTGGCACAAACCATTGCCCTATTTTTCCTTCTTTTCGCACGTATACGCTATTTTGCAGGCTCAACGCTTTATATGGTGCGGACACCACTGCCGTTTTCTAACTGATTGTCTATTTCCTGGCATATGGCATCATTTCCCTGTACTTCAGAGACTTTGATAAGTGGCGAAACTCGCACAGCGGAAATTCTGCACTAATGCTTTGTGGTCGGTAAAGACAAAATACCTAAACTTTCGTAGTGTTCATTGTACGGTCAGTAATTCCTCTAATGTGACGGTATAGTTTTGCTCCGCCTTTAGTGAGCCTGCGACTTATATATTGCGCTGGATGTCCGCCCGCTTGTAACACTGCTCCTATGTTAGTGTCTGACACGTCTGTAAGAATTGACATACCACCTTCCGGGAAATTAAAAATAGTTGCGTCTATTAATGTCTGTTTGCATAGGATAAACGCTTCTTGAACGCTAGTTAACTTAAACAAGGGTTTTTGCGTAACCGTCATCCCTGCAAGGTATAGTCTTTAGAAATTCACCATGCCAATAAAACGGCGCAATTGTTTTCTAGTAGTGGGCACCGGATAGTCCTAGATAGGTTGTTCATTCGAATCAAATGGCATACATCCCTCCACTGGGACTGAGTGACCCAAGAACCGCATTTGCCGACCTATTCGAACTTTGTCTAGATTAAAATTCAATCACCATTCTACGGCTTTGGCCCACATCTCCTTCAGCCTAATACTTAATTGGTGTTCAGTAGTAGCCCTTATAATAACATCATCAGTGTAAGCTTTTTATAGGGTAAGTCGGGCACGAAAGTGTCCATCATTCTTTGGAACACTTTCGGTGCATTCCTAAGACCAAATTGTACATGAGTGAATTGGAAATGACCTTGGGGCACCTGCAGCGCTTAATTCCATCGGTTTTTGGGCCGAACGCGAATTGGCCAAAATCTATCCTTATTGGTGAAATGATGGACCCTATTTTCCCATTGAACTGGACGTTCTCTAGGAGCACTATTCTGGTGTCTTTATATATTGACATTGCTTTCAAGCCACTGGTTTTCGCCGTCTGTCCCGGACTTGCTGATTATGCCGCGAAGAATTCCAATAAAGCATGTCGCGCCTGCCGCATGATGTACAGGGACTCATGCGTGGAGTCGCAGCTGCCAATTTTGTTGTCATCATGGCTTAATTTTGAAGAGCCTGAATTATTTCTTCCAGACCTTCCTGGCGCTAGATATTGCGCCATATCTGGTAGGATCCAGCAGCATAAACACGATGGCCTCATGCGGTTGCAACTCGGACAAAGACTCATTTAGCTTAGACAACCACAGCTTGATGAGTAACATAGTATCTAGGGGCATCTGACCTAGTAACTGTTTCAGTATGTTTAATTCTGAAAGCACTACTTGAGGCCTCGCTCTGAAGTGATCCAATACTTGTCTTTTATTTTCTTCATATGTCAGTTCGACAGGCAATTCTAACTGGACTGTAACTGTCCGGACAACTAATTCCTGGAAATCTTCCAATGAAAATTCTTGCGCTCGAACTGAGGCTTCAAATTTTTCGAAACATAACTATGGTGTTTCCACATCCAAGGGTGCATATTCTGATGACGGTCGGAAAAAAACTCGTCGATTCGCAAGAAAACACCGACATTTCTGCATGCTTCCTCTTCGGAGCCGAGACTTAATTATCACTATCTCCACAGTCAAGGTGTTCATTTGTGCAGTCAATACTCTTACTTAGTTTTCCAATCCGTTAGAAGCCATAATGTTAAACTTATTTTTTAATCATTTATTTATAGAAATTTGATCGTATAAAACGCATCCATTTAGTAAAATGGAAATACAAATATTAATTATTTTATGTTTTCTTCTGCGGTTCGAAGGCTGCTTCCATCATTGTGCTAACTGCTTCCCCATAATACATGCACTTTTGCGAGGACTTCGTATTGAATTCCTACCAGCCCTAGATAGGACCCTTGATGCGTTATCGGTCTCAATGGCGGCTATTGCTACAGTTTGAACCTTCTTGTGTTTCGCGGATAAAATAGAATCTCACTTTAACCAAAATAAGAGGCTACTTTTCAATGTTAAAAATCAATTTGCAGGCATTCTTTTCGATAAATTTAATAATTTTCTCTGTAAATTTATCGTCTATAGCCATCCTAAATTGTAGCAACAAAAATACAGCAGCGTTTCTACGCACGATCAAAGGACTTTTTGTCGTTCAACATTTAAACTGACCGTGATGTCAATTATATACGTTATTGCATCTTTAAATACGATTTTTGGCATTCACGTCATATCTGATTGATTCACATTTTCAAGAATGAATCGAGATTTTCTTATTAACTGAGTTCGGATACGTACCTTTCTTTCGAAGGCTTCAACGTCGTTCATAATATCCACTGGTAATGAGGTACGACCTAATCTTTGTTGACTAGCGACAATTCGATTCCTACTTTCCGCAATCATCTACAAGTCACTAATCACACATACACAGTAGAATTCTCACAATACAAGATTTGAATTGTACTGCGTATGTCTGATTAGAGGCCTGATTATGGTACAGAGAAGTAGGAATCGAAACGTCGTCAGTCAACGAAGATTAGATCGTACCTCATTTCCTTTGTCAGTATGAACGATGTTGAAGCCTTCGAAAGAAAGGTACGTATCCGCACCTAGCCAATAAGAAGGCAAACTCGATGCGTACTTGAAAATCGGAATCAATCGGACCTTTGCGAACTTGATAGTGCAAATCCACAACCTGCGAATGAAAAACAAGGAGATTCAACATTTGAAGCTCGCACTGCGCAACCATTCAAGAAATATATTGAACAAATAATCCTGATCTGTATATAATAAGCACTTTCATCTTAGCTATTTAAGAAAACATATTTATGTCAAATAATTCCATTGATACAAATAGAATTACTTGTTTGTGCATTATTATCCCTGTTATTTTTATCATCATTGCTTTTGTTTCTGTTGTTTATTTCCTTATTAATTTGAACATTATTATTATTTTCATTGTTATTAATGTTGTTAATTTTTTTCTTTTTGTTATTATTATTTTTGATCTAATTTCGTTGTTTTTTTTTGTTGTTTACATTAATACTGAAAAAAATTATTTTCCATTGAATTTTTAAAATTTTCCGTATAAATTCTGCTTTTATTACTGCCTTATAACTACAGCTATTATTACCTTGAATTTTATTATTATTATTATTATTATTATTATTATTATTATTATTATTATTATTATTATATTGTTAAAATTACTTTACTATATATTATTATTTTTTTCTATTATTACTACTATTAATTTTAAAATATTATCTGTATTATTACTATTATGGCTATTTTTATCATTTTTAATATAACTATGTTTAGTATTATTATTACTCTTACAAATATTACTACTCTTCTATTACTACTACTATTCTTATTAATACATACAAGGCATGATATTTTTATTATTATTATTTAATATAATCTACATATATTCTACTAATAATTTAATATATTGCTCTTATTATGACTATTGTTACAAATTGATACATTTTAAAAGATATATTTATTTGCTCAGTGCTGTCCTTGTTGTGGATTTGACCGCATTTTTCTTGTGCGGGACAATTGATAGCACTCATAGGTCGGTAAAATCTTGAACTTCCCTCATCTTCAGATGATGCAATTTTTGGCCTCAATTGATGGGTTCTCACTTGTCCCTTCTTCTTTAAGCCTTCAATTAGCTGATTGTCTGAAAATGACGTTGGATCAAGATTTTCGGAACAATCTTGATCCAACGTCATTTTCAGACAATAGCTGTAAAGAAGAAGGGACAAGTGAGAACCCATCAATTGAGGCCAAAATTATCATCATCTGAAGATGAGGAAGTTCAAGATTTTACCGACCTATGAGTGCTATCAATTGTCCCGCACAAGAAAAATGCGGTCAAATCCACAAATTGATATATTATTCCTTATATTTCTACTATTGTTATTATTATTAATAATATTGTCGCTATTATGATTAATGTTATTGCTGTAATTATTATTCTATTAGTTTTATTACTTTATTTGTATTGCTGTTATTATTACTATTATATTATTATTTTGTTATTGTTGTTATCATTATTATTCTTTTTATTATTTTTTTATCGTCTCTACTGCTATTAATATTTTTACTATTGTTACTAATTTAATTTTTTTATGGTTATTTTCGCTATTATTATTATTATTACTTTTACTAATTTTATTTTTATTGCTGTTTTTATTATTAATATTTTTATTGCTATTACTGTTGTTATTATTATTATTATTATTGTCACTTTTTATTGTTATTAATGCCAGTACTATTTTATGTTATTTTAAATTGTGAATTGCTATAGTTATTTTGCAGTTTTTTGTTTCTTTTTTTGTTGCTGCTTAAGATATTTTTTTCATCTGTATTTTTATGAATGTTTTTCCTTACTTGTGTTGTTCTTCTTTACATTAGTTCTTCGAATATATTTACTATTACTATTATTGTTATTATTAATTGTATCCTTCCTATGTGCCAAAAACAAAAAGAAATTTTATCAGATACAAGAAATATTTCTTTCTCATTTTCTTCTCAAGGATCTAACAAATAAACATTTGTTTATAGATAAATTGAAAGGCAAAACAAGATAGACAAATGTAAACATGGAGAAAGTGTGAAATAAGAGAACAACCAATCAATTTCGTGCGTCCCCTCCAGATCAAGATAAATGCCTGAACATGCTTCTTCTGCTTGCATAAATCTGGCTGCAATTTGTTTATCCTTAAGGCTTCGTATGTGGCTAGCTCCCTTTTGTTAAAGTTCGTTTAACTACGTGTATTATTTAGGGTAACACACTTGCCTTTACCAGCAATCAAAGAGAAACAGCCGTTAATGTCGATATCAAATATTATTTACCAATATACATGCGCAAGTTATCGATCAACTTACGTAGGCCGATCGACCAGACGGTTAATTACTCGAATGAGAACAATGTAACATAAACGCCTGTTTTAGACCAAACGGTGAATACACGTCTGCAATTGCACAAAACATCGCTGAAACATCGCACATATGTTCTCCGAGGCGTAGCATTCAAAATAATTACTAAATGCAATAACAA